>MKEJ01066759.1:0-16378 GCA_001753735.1 Embelia ribes | reverse complement strand
TTTTTATAATATTTAATATCGATATTGTTTCTTATTTTGAGTAATGTAATATTTTAAATATGAACAGAAACTATACGAGTTACTAAATATGTCTTTTTTTTTTTTAAACTTTGGGATCACGTTAAACATATTTTCAAACTATAAGAACTATTACTATTGTAAAAACTGTGGAGACAAAAAAATTAATATTGAAACTATGGGGACCATTGCTGCAATTATCTCTAGCAATTTTAACATACAATATTAGATAAATGGTGATATATATGTTTTGTTAAAAATATTATTACCCTTCTTTATCCAAATTATTACTTAAAATAATTGTAATTCTATAATAATAGGTGTGGTATTTTCGGATTGTAAAATAAAATAAATCTTCGAGGTTTTCACACTTTTATAATATAATAATAATTAGATATTTTGATACTTATTATAAACATATTACTCAAAATTTAAAATAATATATACAAAAAAAACCTTTTATTTTAGTATAAAAGTGTTAAAAACACTATATTTCACTATAATTTTATTGATTTTTATTTAATTTTGTATAAATAAGTTCTCATCAAATTTCATATAAGTTTTCTAATAATGTCTATAATATTTTCTAATTGTTTCCAATGTGTTTTTTATGTATATCATTTGTGTTTCTTATACATTTCCTATGTGTTTCCGAGGTGTTCTTACATATTTTCAATGTGTTTCCCGCATACTTTCTTTCAAAAATTTCCAGCATTTTGTCTTCGTATTGGGTATGCATTTCAGCATTTTCCACGAAATCCGTTTGCGACCCCAAAACCAGCGTTTCCAGCAATTATGGAAACAACACATGCTTAAAATTTAAACTATGAATCCCTCAACTATCAAATATTCTATATAGCCTCCTAAACTATACGTCAAATCTAGTTTTCCCCCTCGTAAGCTATTGGTTTTCGAACATTACACCTTAAAAATTAGGGTAAATTTCATTTTATTCCTTTTATGTACCACCATGTTTCACTTAATCCCCTGATCTATGGCATGCTTCGTATTATCCCTCTCATTTCAGAACAAATTCCCGAAATGCCCTTTTGTCAACTTAATAATATTTATTGGCCAAATTACCTTTTTTCCACCCCTATCCCATTGTAGAGTAACTATGATTCCCTTTATCCTTAATTCTCTCTTTATTTCTCCCCCCTCATCTAAAACAACCAATTTGATTTTCATGGTTATGGTGAAAAGAAATCTCCTGTTTGCAATATTCTGATACAAATAACAGTAAGTGCTAAATTATAACCACGAGCAAAATGAATAAAATAGAAAAAAAAATAATAATTTGTCCAAAGCCATTTGTCCAGATGGAGAGAGAAATAGGTAGAAAGAGAAAGAGCGGGATAATTTGGTAAAGATTATATTAATAAATTTAATTTAATTAGTTTAGGTATTTGTACATAAATGAAGGGGGTAAAGTGAAACCCGCATTAGATAACAGTGGTTAAGCGAAACAGGATGGTAGATAAGAGGGTAAAGTAAAATTGACCCTAAAAATTAAACTATGACATCATGCCCACGTTATCCAAGTTGATTCAAAATTTTAGGGCAAATGACACTTATTTTATTGATTTTAAAGTTATTAATTGTAAAAATTTGAGAAACACTAGACAATCTATTTGTATATAAAGTTATACAATCTAATTTTAAAATATTTAAGAAAATAAATAAATTTAATCTAAGGGTAACTTTGTCTTAAAGCTGAATTTCACTTTGCCCCTAAAATTTTTGGGGTAAAGTGCAATCAACATGTAAACCTCAGAGGGGGATAGTGTAATTTAAGGAATCTCAAGGGTTAATATGAAATTGTCAGAACCTCATGGGGCAAAGTGTAATTTACCCAAAACTTTAATACGAGAGTTTGAATTGAAATAATAGAAAACTGCCCTGTTAAAAAACATGATTAGGAGCAAAATTAACCTTCATCATAATTTTTTCTTATTCTCAAATTTATGTAAATGTTGATTTTTTTTTCCAAACAAATGTGAGGAAGTATATCTGGCCTGCATTGCGACATAGGGCTCGTTTGGTTGTATATTAAAAGTATAGAAGTATATTTTCATATAGGAAGTGGAAAAAATATATTTTCAGTAAAAATAATTACAAGCATCATATGGTAAGTTTGGTTAAAATTGAAGAAGTATAATTTTTTATATTAGAAATAGTAAAAAGTAATTGCTAGTAATGTAAATTAGAAGGGAAGTATACTTTTATGGAAAAAAAATATCAAAATTTTTATTTTTTCTACAGAAGTATACTTATGTACTTCGAAAATATAAATAATTATACTTTTAACTGCTGCAACAGACACACATTTACACTTTTAAACAAAAAGTACAAACGTTTACGGAAGCATTGCGTACCAAACAAGGCCGTAATCAGCAGTCAACGAGGAATTTAAGATATTAAGCCATAGTTTACGGTGGCACACAAGATAGTTGACACTTGAGGCATTATATTGGGTGCAATGTAAAGCATATGAAATAGTTTTAACAGTTTCGAGGCATTATATGGGGTGCAATGTATGGCAATCTACTGTTCAACATGCTGCTGATTTTGCATCATAGAACTGAAAAATGGGATGAGAGAGATGAATCTTTCGGCGGTGGTAAAATGAAGCAAACGTCACAAAATTCAAACGTACAAGTGCGAAAATCAAGCCATTCTATTAATCTTAGCACATCTGCATACTATTCTGAATAGAACTTCTATGTATGAAATACATCTGAAGTCGTACTATGCATTCCCTTCGATCGCAGTACTTGGTCAACAATGTGTATAATAATTCCATGCTTAAGGGGAAAAAACATTACTAAACGTGTTCTTTCATGGAAAAGAAACCATCAAAAATATTAGATTGGAAAATTCTATCAAGCAGCAAATTATGCTACCTCATATGGCTGTGATTTTACCTTGGAACTATGGATTTTGTCAAGTGAGAAAGCATCCAATAAATACAAACAAAAACTCAGTTTTCCAAAATGGAGAGCAAATCAATTTCCTTGCTATTATTCAACTGGCATAAATAGTATGCTACTACAGACATGGAAAATAAAATCGTTCCCAAGGACAAATAATAATAGCTTTAGCCCAATTAAAATATTTGCAAGAAACATTAAATTTCGAAAAATCGTTTTGTAAACCAATCAACACCATTTTTACTCAACAGAAGTCACCAGGCTTTCCAATTTTAATCTTCTGCTCCCCCAAGAACCCTGTAATTGCTGTTTTTTGCCAGCTTTTGAAACTCCTGTACCCATCAACAAAAATTTGATAAGATGGACACATCATAGAGGATCAATGCACAAGTTGCTTTCTTAAAGCTCCATGACACTGACACATATATTGTCCCAAGTATATTGGTCATATTGCATTCATACATAACTTGATAGTTGATACTCAACTTTAAACACAGGAGAATCAATACTGAACTGCAAGGGAGGTGGAAGGGAGAGGATCGATACGTAGACATCTCTAGAAATGCACCGAGGAAGGAACCAATAAAGAGAGGTGTTTAAAGTAATATTCACCCAATAGCAGTTCCAGATTTTCAACCAGAGGATACATTAATGATATCTTAAGATACCATTAAAAAAAATCCCTTAAAACATACACATTGTGTAAGCGTAACCTGCAGAAGGGCATGATAACACTACCCTTTTCTGCTTTTCTTTTTCATTTTTTCCCTTTCCTACATTTCTCTATCCATTTCCCTTTAGCATTACAATATGGTTACGAGAGATCAGTTGCCTTGCTATCGCAGGGCTTTCTTCGAGAATTATGGGAAATTTTACTTATAACGTAAAACTAAAAAGATTACCTTGAGAAACAGAAGTTTCTCAAAGCATATTTAATCCAGTAAATCTCTAGTTTGTGTTGCTCTTCTTGAATTCCGCCTACATCCATATGAAACATTAGTAACCATATGGGATTGAGTGACTTACTTCTGATCGAGATGTGCAAGAACTTCACCCCCAGGAAAAGCCGCTTGAGTAGTCTCAAATGCAACTTTAATTGCTTCTTTCCAAGTACCTCCAATTACTTCCCCATCTTTAGGTTTAGATTGGCCTACGTCTTCCATTGGCAATGAGTAACCGGAAAGCAGATGACCCACCCAGACACCATCTTTCCTGAATAAAGAGTAAAAGGGAAAGAGAAACCAATGAAGCCTACTACCTACCAAAAATGGACTTTCGAAAAAACCTCTTGCACGTAGGATCGAGCAAAAGTTTCTGATGCCAACTTTAATTAATTTAATCTCTCTGAAACCATAATGAAATAGTGGTGTAAGCAGTTTGCCGCAATAATGCCCAAGACTCGTACACAGAATGAAAAATATAGAATCTTGATGTCATGCCAAAAGCAAACCAATTTCAGGAAGGAAGCAATGCAACTAAAAGCATGAGGTCTTCCATTCTCTGCTATTTATCATTCTATTAAACTTGTCTTCTTGATCAGCCATCTTGATGAAGAGTGCCACAAAAAAGCAGAGATGAAGTGGGTTTAACCACTGGAAGAGGGGAAAGGGAAGGAAAAAATTATTCTTAGATAGCTTGCGGGGATTCAGATTCAACTTCCAAAATAGTAATTATTTTCTCTGACGGGAATGATTTTAAATAGACTAAAGGTATGCTTTGGCTTGGTCTAGTAACAGGAGGTCTCTGAGTGATCTATGAGTAGAAGGATCAATGTCAGAACCTAGGAATAGTGCACATTTCCAATCTAATTGGTACATTCCTTCTATGGATTTTTAGCTCTTGCTTTCCCAATTCCACATGGTATTTTCATCCTACGCGCCTGGGTAAGCTTTGAGAACCTTCTACTGTACCAATTTGATTGTTAAGCTTTGTAAGCCCACCTTTCTGACTTACCATTTTAAAAACTATAAATGATAAAGTTCATTTCAAGTATAAAGTAACTTACATGGCAACATCCATATGCCGCGGTGCATAATGGCCACCGCCAATCCCAATGAGAATTTTACTTTGACCATTATTCCTGCAGTAATAAAAGTCAAATCCTCAGTCAGAAGAGAACAAAAAAAAAAAAAAGTGGTAGACGAATATATAGAGCTCAGAAATTAAATTGATTGATAATGGGATACACTATCTCAACACATCTGCCCTTCAATTTAAAAAAGATTTCATTTTCATGTCGCTTAGGAAATAATTCACATGTACCTGCTCCAGTCTCCCACTGCAGCTCCTCCATCAAGTCCTAGTCCTTTCCACAGTAACTTCAGCAATCACAACAACTACTTCGATAAATGAAAAATATCAAAAGAGAACACCTACAGTTCTACTAGCAAAAATGTGTTGCATTATGCAATCTTGTTCCTTCAACAATTAGCTTTGATGAGAGTAAACTTGATTTGGTGAAGGTGGTTTATATTAGGAATTTGGATTTTAAGCTTTTGTTGGCACCGCATTTTTGAGAAAAGGGGAAAAGAAAGATGATACATTTAACACAAACGTCATACCAAGCACTCTGTTGACTTTCACCCAAACCTAATAATCCAGTGTTACTAAAATTTAAAACCTCTCCAGGCACTCGTCTAGGCTCTCGGGCAAGGTGAGGTGAGGCCAAGGCGCTTCATTTGGTCTAGGTGAGTAAGATGTGCCTAGGAAAGCGCCTTGAACTAATACACTAGCGCCTAAAGCGCTAAGGCAAGAGCCCCACACACACTATGCTATTTTTCTATTTTCTTGTACTTTCTCTATATATATGTTATTTTTATAATACGTCATATTTTAATCGTCACTCACTATTACTTATAAAGGGTATACTTACGAAAGGAAGGATTATCGGTACAAACTTTAAATAAGGCTACATATTAATATATCAAGAAAATACCATCAATTTCTCACCCCTGTAACAAAAACCTATAGTTCCAAGCACACAAGAGAAAAATAAGGATTTTATGGTATTGTGCAATTTTATTAAAAAATAATTAGAGTCTTGCTTTGCTCGACTGAGCACCTTAGTTGGTGCCTAGCGCCCCGGACAATAAAGGATCTTGGTGCCTTAAGGTCACCTAGAGTTTTTAACAATATTGTAATAATCACAAGGTTTTGTAAAGTATAATCCTTTTAAACAAGTACACTTGACATTATTCTCAACTCATAGCTGAAAAAAGAGTACACGTGTAGTATTAGTAGCATGTTGTAAAGATGCACTTGATCACAAAGTGATGTAGGTATCATGATATGAAGATTGCTTATCAGTTAGTCTGACCAAGGAAAGTTAATCTTGTACTTTTGGTTACAGTCTAAAGGGGAAACATGTCACATTTTGAAGTTAGAAGAGTTATTAGCACACGGGCCTAAGTAACATAATTTCTAATAAGTAATAAAGATAGAGAATTGGAAAATACTCAACTAAAGCAATTACTTGGGCAGCATCCTGCCTCTTCCAGTAGTCCTCTGTACTACCTAGAATAAACAGAGGAAATTCATATGGGACACATGTAAACGGTAATACACAAAAAAAATTTAGAACTAAACAACATAATAAGAACTCTAAATCATGGAATTGTTCTATCAACCCAAAATAAAAAAATTAAAAAAAAATGAAAGAAACTGCAAAAGCAAGTATACCTATTTCTACAAACATTGTAGGAGAATTAATTTCAGGTCCATGATGTGTGGCTTCCAAAGTGACCTACAAAAAACAATAACAATAAATGAAAGTTAAAATTTACAGGCTCATACATTTTAAACATATAAACAATTTCTACACAAAATTCAGACAGAGGAAAAGAAGGCCCTATAACAAGATATTTACGTCATAACCTGCTATTTTGGTTTCACAATGACTGTGAACATAGATTTAGCACAAAAGAGAGTAGCAGAATTCAAATCAACTAACACATGGATCTCGTTATCAATTTTGTCATTACTTCCCCCCAACTGAATCTAACAATTCTTTCCACATAAAGAAAAATCCTCCATCGGCCCCAAATCTGAAGCACCCAATTAAACCAACAGGTTATCAGTCAATCACATATATACATGACAACAGCTCACAACATATGCAACATTCAACTGTAGAGCAGAATTGATTTTTCTTCATAGAAACAATAGATTGTCAAAAAGAAAATAATGATGCATTACCTCGAATTCTGGAGTTAGATTATGTGACTCCGCAATATCTTTCAGCAGCCTCAACCATGGACCCATCCGAGGGTTAGGTGGGGCAGCCCATCCAGGCTTACCTCCAGCAGGAGGCACCTCATCATCCCGTAAATGAGGTACACCTACACAACAATACATATCGCAACAATTGCATCAATCGTACGGAGGAACCAAGTTTAACGGTTTAAAGCTATGTGTTACGAATAGGAGTGCTACAGTAAAGACCGCAAAATAGGAGAAGATGAGGTATAGATTCAGTTCCATAGTGAGTTCTAGTGAAGGCTTATACTTAATTGATGAAGTTTCCGTCTTTGATAATGCGCAACATGCATATACAGCATCAGAGAGTTCAACAATAATACGCAAGGAGTTTGCATTGCTCTACTTTTGTTCTTTGTTGTCCTCATAATCTAAATGGAACTAAAAGTTTCTTCCAAAACATCTTCTCAACATATCTAAAAAACTACAGAAATCACCACATTTTCCTTCCCATTTTATTCTATCAACACGAGAAGACCACAAGCTTATGTCTTCCCAAGGTTTCTGGAAAAGAAAAAGATTTAACATGACTTCCATCTGTTAACCTAGAAAGCTAGCTTTAATTTTTAACCAAGTGTAAACTTTTTCTTTTCTTTTTTCCTTTGGGCCAAATTATATGCTCTCATTTGCATGCATACTAGGTGACTATCTCAGTAAATTATTAAAACATTAAAGCTAAAGAAATGCACATGGCCAGCAATTACAAAAAATAAAAAGCTGAGTTTTTTGTTGTTTTTCTTGGGTACGGTACCAATGGGATGGACAGTGAGGGCGGGCCGGTTGGAGACGGCTGTGTGCCTGCTGAGGAATATGACGTCATCAACAGCTTCCCCAGTGGCTTCCTCCCAGCGCTTGTCCAAGTGGTTTTCACTCACTATGCTGTTCTCGTGCTTCAGCAGCCTCACTCCTTTGTTCACATAGCTCACCATCCCCTGTATATACATGCATGGATACATACATACATCAGCAATCACATATGATGTATACAATTAGTGGCAAACCCAGGATTCCCGGGTAGGAGGGACCGAGTACACTTGTGTTAGCAAAATAAGAATAAAAGAATAACAAAATTGAAAGGCTTTGATTGTGTATTCACTTTCCTTAAGGATATTATGCCCCCACCATGTTACTGCTGGGTTTGTGGCAAATTACTCTAGGATTAACAAAGCCAAATAGAATTTTAGATAGCAAACTCTAAAATTCTCCCAATAACAGAATAGAGAAACTTTTTTTTTGGTGTGTTTTTATTGAATGATTTGTACAGGTATTTATAATACCTTAGAGATGCAAAGAAGAGACACAACTCTTAGGCCAAGAGACATGAGACACAGCTCTTAGGCCAAGACATGAAACACAACTCTTAAGCCAAGAGACATGTAGTAGTTAATTAACTACGTAATTGATACAAAACAATTAATTATTTCTAGGCTCTTCAAGCCCAAGATGCACCAAGTGCCCATCTTTTGACTTTAAATATTATTTTATTTAAAGTCTTATTCAGGCCCATTGATTTGAAATATTTGGAGCTTCCCTCCAAATCTTTCCACCACCTAAAGTTAAAGATTTTGGTGTATTTCTTCTTTTACGCTCTTACACTCCCATTATATTTTTCCAATGTGGGATACATTACTAACTATTTCTAACAATTGTGCATGCATGCAAATCCAATTGTATAAAACACAACACATGGTTGCAATTATACCTTGATGCACATGTTTGTAGTTGGTCATATTTTTAGCAATAGCTTTTAAATCTCTAAAACAACGCTCAATTACATTTCTCAATGAATTGTATCGATAGTTGAAAAACTCTTCAGCTCCAACGGGCGGTCCATGTGCTCGAAAAATACTTCTATGGTAATGTTGTATTCTGTGTGGAGACAACCAGACATATTTGCATAACCAACATCAACGACATAATACTTTCCTACAAATAAATTTATATATACCTATCATTAAAAAATGTAGACATGGGTAATCTTTAAATAAATAGGAAATACTTTTAACCTATAGGGGCGTGTGGAAATCGAAGCTCAGGTTTGGTAATAACATCCAAAAACATTCTAGAGTCATGTATTGTTCCCTCCCACCCAGTTACCAAAAATGAGAATTTCTTGTCAAATGAGAAAGTAGCCATAACATTTTGAGTTACTTGAGTTTTTCTATCACGAAATGCTCCTTGCTTTGATGCAGGACATCAAGATGAAATATGAGTCCCGTCAATAGCTCCAACACAATCCTATAAGTTATAATTTAAGTAGTAATTACATATAGTAAGTTACAAGTATATTACATTAGATTCATAGTCACAAGTAAATTGAATTCACATGATAGGATGCTTCGAACATTCTTAGGATTTTCTCTAAGCCTAGGAGTTATTGAGAGATCGATACTCGGTTTTCTTACCGATAAAACTATGACAGTACCTTAGTATACTTGCTAAGTAAAAATTTGCACGTTTAGGGTTCAGTCAGCATGGATACACGAATCAAGCTAAGTGATTTCCCTCGAAAACCAAAACAAAAATATACAATTCCATGGCCCCACATACAACATATATAATTTCCCTATTAATGGCCAATAAAAAATAATTGCAAAAGAAGCTATTTGTCCGATACCCTAGGTCCGACCTCTGAAGTCCATGCGATCCTCTGCACTTATAGAATAATAGGCCAAAATAGATAGGAAAAAAATGTACGAGTTAAACACTCAACTAAACAATAAAGTTAAGTTTTTGCAGTATGTAGCATGAATGCACATGCTATGCATAATATGCATCCCGAAATAACCAAGTTCAAATATCTAAAACTCACAAAAACAATGCCAAATCCAATTCCAAATTTCGAAAACCATGTTCCATTTTTCATTGCAATTTCCATTTTGAATTCCAAAATCGTTTCCATAAATCAAAATTTCCATTTTTTGATATCCATTCCATTTCTATAAATAAATAAGTCCCTTTTTGATATCCATTTGCTTAACGCGGAGCCCGAATGTGAGTTCTAATCTAGACTCAAATAAAAATTGGGCTAGTGTCAATCCAATTCTATTTTTTATTCCAAATTTCCGTTTCCTGGGGGGCTCCCCGCCCTAGCTTTCCAAGGCCTTTTATGTATTTCCTATAAAACATCACGAGACGCACATGTGCCATGATTTATTGGCTCAACTCCATCAGTAGTTTATAAAATCCATATTTTAATTGACTTTAGTCATGAAAAGAAATAGAAAAGACTCAACCCGAATTCCCCGTATGTACATGTATATTCAAGCCACTTAATAAATGAGCATTAACCATACTCCCGTCTATATGGTTTGTCGGACCTGCATTGTTAGTTAAACAATAACATTTTCCATATTTGTATACAAAAACAATTACTAAATGAGCATATGAATGCTCCCCTGCATATATCCGAATCAAATATAATAATGAATATAGACATTCTCCAAATGAATACATTAAAATCCAAATTTGTAAACTTGCAAATATGTGCTCCAATAGGTATATTCTATACCTGATAAGAAATGAACATAAGCTTTTTGCATAGTTAGCATTCCATAAATTTAAACATTTTCTAAGTATATAAATTGGAAATCAAATTTTAAAGGAGCATAATCAAACTCCAATTTGGGTATTTCTATACCTAATAATGTGATAAACATATCGTCCTCCTACGAATATGTTCAGGGCCATTTATCGTTGAGAATAATACATATTCCAATGTATATGTTCTATAAATCCTATAATATAGCCTTAACAAAAAACAAGCCCTAACCATGTGAGAAATGCACATATACACACAAATGTTCAAGGTTATGGTAGAGTCCATGGTCTACTCATATTTTATGTAACGTCCCATAAATTCCTAATTAGTTTTTCATTTTAATAATATGATTATGTGTTACATTTTATTATATTAGTATATGCGTTGCATGTCTATAACATAGCATGATGTTGATGTGTAGTTGTGTGGCATTGCGTAGTATGCGGTGTTGCATTGTAGCGTAGTATTAGTGTAGTATGTTATGAATATAACGTGAATGGAGATATATATGTATTAATGTGGAGTATGCATATATGTATAAGTGTTGTGTAGAGTATACAATTGTATTGCATAATTGCAATTGTGGCATGCATATAAGTGTAGAATGTTATTTGCATTCTAGGTGTTGAAGTTTTGTATATGTTTAGGTGGTATTGTTTAAGTGTTGTAGTATATATATGTTAAGTGTAGCGCATATATATGTGTGTGTGTTATAAGAATTAAAGTATTAGAAAAAAAATAGTAGAGTAAATAATAGTAGTATTTATAGTGTAGTATTTTTTTTTTCGTGAGTTGACTTTAGTCAACATTATTAAGCCAAGCTAATGACCATTTTAACCCCATTTGGGCAGCCCTTTGGTGTATTACTTGTTATTTCCTTTTTCTTTCACCATTTAACATGTATGAATATGTATGAGAAAGTGGAGAGAAAAAAAAGTGGGTTTTTTCAGGTTCAAGTGGCGATTTCATCTAGTATCGGGGGTCATCTATCAAAATGAAGTAGATATTTGGATTCCTTATCGCGAGACCTCTCTTTTGAAGTAAGTCTCGTCTTCTCATTTTTTTGTTTGAAATTTCTCATTTTGCGTGCATTCAGGTTTGTGAAAATAAATTAGTTTTTCTTGTTCCTTATATCGAGCACATCATTTTCTTGAATAGGCACGTATTAATTAAAGATATGTAGCTAGATCAACCCGAGGGGTCAAGAAAAGGCAATTTGGGGTTTTTTGTGTGTAAAGAATCGAGGTAACTTTTAAGCGACTTTTAGGTACAGTAGTTGAATAAATCTAATATAAACTTGATAACTTCGACTATACATGGATGTGATGGATACATCTTGTATGCGTAGATGATTGGTGGTTGTATGGTGTTAATTAGCATGTTTTTAGCCTAAATAACATGTTTTGTGTGTAGCTTATTAACATGTTTAGCATAGCTTATATGATATATTCATGTTAATGCATAATTCATATCGTAACATCGTGTAGCATTCACATTCATGATTATGAAAAGTGTTATTTTATAAGGAAAGGCGTTGTTTTGTAATGCATTAATTTAAAAGACTCATTTTTATCATAAAGCATGCGTGGGCTTTGAGACTTTTTAGTTTCTTTTTGGGACAATAGTATCAAATTTAAAATGTGTGGATTTTAGCATTGAGGTCATACAGCCTTACCATGAAAGTCGGAAAATCAGATTTGAAATTATTCCATTAATCATGTCACCAGCGGGTGGTGATCAATGAAGACTTGGTTACGTCACCAGCGGGTAGTGATCATAGCGATTTAAAAGCATGGAGATACCCGTTCCAATTTTATAGCATTGGCGTACTATGTTGTAATGTGGGTATGCATTGCATTCATGAGCATTATTATATTCATGTTCATGATATCATTGTATATATATGTTGTTACATTTCTAATCATGTCATCATATAGCGTAGTCTCTTTTTTATCGTACAACTAATTGGTTAACCTTATATATTCCATTTTTTCTTCTTCTATGCATTGTTTTTAGGTTCGGAGGCATGTATAGAGTATCAATAGATACTTACAGTACTGTTGTACATATTTTTGTAGTAAAAGCACAGACTCTTGTTATGGTGTATCATTTTGTATTTTGGCATGCAAAGGCATAGATATTTTCTTACCTTTGTACGCAAGGTGAATAATATATCTATCCCTTCAATCTTATTTATTTTAGTATGCATTTAGCCTGCTGTGATATATCGTAAACTGGCAGTTTATTTTATATCAATGTTGTATATATTTATTGGCACTGGCCATCTTTATTTTAGTTTATTAGCGTTATTATTTTAAACTGTATGCAGACTATAGTATAATGTGTTGATGCGAATGCTGTAGTTATTGTGTAGTATTGCCCTGTAGTGACAATTAGATGCAGCGAGAATGACACAAATATTGTTATTTTATTTATTGTTCTATCAGTTATATTATTCCATTTTCTCTTTTCTTTTGTTTAATCTTACGCCCCCAGGGTCCTTGGATTTCGGGGCGTGACATCTTAAATGACTTGAAAATACTTCCCAAAACCTATGCCAAGAAGCCCCAAATTGTCTCCACTTAGCCTCTCCGATTTGATCTTATTCCACAACTCAGATTGTTACAAATCTATACAAGAAAACGATCTCCACGAGATGAGCAACAAGAAAATCAAATTTGTTCAACGTACCATAAGGGCATGGAAAACGAGAAACAAACGAGAGAGATAAGGGAACTTACATCAAAAGATAACCTCTGCAACGAGGATTCTAAAAATCAACTTTTTGCCTCGGACCACCCACTTAGCTAGATGAAATATTATGAGAAAGTTTGGGATTTATAAATCTCCATTCTCTATCTCTCCATACTTAATTTTCGAATTGTAAGGAAGAAAATGTATGGAAAATTGTGTAGAAAGGCAACCGGGCCTACCCTTATCTGACCGGGTATATTGGTACCTAGATTTTGTGTATCAGTACTCAGTTATGTACTGGTACCCTAATATGTATGACGGCTTCCAGGCGTTTTTGGAGAAAAATGTGGCCTTGTTTATCAGAGCTCGCCTTTGTGTACCGATACACCTCTTCTGAACCAAAATTTCACCCCAAAATATATATGAAAATACTTCGCAAATATGCATACTAAACTCGAAACTAATTCCCACCCATACTACAATACATCACAACGCTCTACCACAACCACAACATATAATATGAAATAATGATACTATAATGCAAATATAATATAAGTAAAATGCAACGTCTTGTACAATACTACGCCAACACAACAACGCCAATACTATTACATACTACACTCTATGCACTATGCACAATGCCATGCTATATATCAACGCAACAATACTCTATGCTATGTCCACGACATGCTACACGATAATAATATTATATGAGTTGATAATATTATGAAAATGTGTAAAATTTACCCGGAATTTCTGGAACGTTACACCGAGACAACATTAACACCTAGAAAATTTTCAAGTTCACTAAGGTGACGAACAGTAAAGGCAGCTTCTAGTTTTGTAATGAGGCAGGTAATGTTAGCGGGTATAGAACTTGTGACAATCTTATATCGGCTATGGAATCTAGGACCTAAAGTAACGACACACTAGTAAGTCCAATAAATAAGCAATACTTGCTACTAACAATAAAAAGTTGGAGAAAAACCAACCCTTTTCTCTCCTATTTTATGATTGTAGAAGAAGAGTGACTAGGAAAAGTGTAATTCAACACTTTAATTCCAAAATTTGACTAGTCAGATTGATCACAAGATTTATGAAGTTATTTCTATGTGCAATCATGGCACGAAAACTAAGGAACATCAAATGAAAAAGATGAAAGACAACACGTACTTCAAATCGTAGACCTCATACCAAGGAACTTGAATATCCACTTTTTATTAAGAACTTACTATCTAGCTAAATGATCGAAGCTCAAAAAGTTGAAGAAAAGCACTCCCTCTCACACTCATTTCATGGTGAAGAAGAAGGAAATGAATTGGGAAAGTATAATTCAGCACACTTTAATTCCAAAATTTGACTAGTTGGATCGATCCAACAGTCAATCGACAACTTTAGAGCCTCTGGAATTTTTGGTCCAAACACCTCGGGCCAAATTTTTTTAAAAACATTTGGAATCACTCATAGACAGTAATGGAGTATCAAATAACTTTCGGAATAACATTTGAGTACTCAAAACATGATTTACGCGACAAAATGCGATTACCGACAAACCCCGATGGGAACCATCGACAACAAGATTAAAACGACTTCAAACTCATTTTAATAGCTATGAAAGATATACAATGCCTACGAATGATGTTTAATATCTATATCACAATGAACGAAAATGAATAATACTATTTCAAGCAATTAACAATATTATTAATATTCGTGAAAAATTTACCTGTAATATCTGGGACGTTACAGTATGTCATTTGCCGGATTATGATATAAAATGAGATATTTTAAAGGCTAATTGAGATGCTCTAGGAATTATGAGGAAAATAATTATGTTTGGACGATGATTGAGAGTTTTAGAAGTGAAAAGAACAAGTTTTGAGAAGTATTGAGAAAACAATTTTATCACCCTTTCATTGAAAGTGTCTCATACGCCAAAGACCTGAGTTTATTGAATTTATTAGAAGTTTTGGAGTATAATTTCCTATCAAATTGGATACGATTGGAAATCTCATTCAATTATCTTTTCAACGGTTCAACGGTGCTCAGTTTTGAGTTTTCCAGATAAAGTTATGAGCTTTTTCGTGAAAGGATGTAAAGTTGTCCAAACTGAACCGGTTAGTCCGATTGAACCACTACTTGGTCCAGACTAATATGTTAAAAATCCAAAAAATTGATGTTTTCACATGTTAGTTTTGGAGCCACTTTATTTATATTATAATATTTTAAAAATAATTGTAAAATTGAATCAAACAATTCAGATTAAACCCTATTTTTTAAAAGAAGTTATAACCCTATCCTCCAAACACTCACTCTATACATAATTCATTAGTTTAGTTTCTTTCTTTCTTTCTATCTTTTATTTTTCTTTTTCTTCAACTTTGGAGATTTAGAAGAGGGTAATTAAGGAGGCTATGACAACTCTATCCATTGTTGTTTTCTTCTTCTACATCGTTGCGAGATTATTCTACTTTTCTTTTTTTTGATTAATAAAGATTTGTTTGATTTATTTTTAATTACGACATTTTCTATTTATGATTAAAGTGTTATTTAATTAGTTGTTCATTATTAAAAATCATTTTCTTTATGTTTATTGTAATAATTAATACTGATAATATTTTCCTTTAAGTTTTTAATTATTATTTTTATTATTTTAAATATGATTGTCTTTCTTTCTTTTAATATAGTAGGCTAAATCAGTTTTACCCTAAGTGGAAGAATGTTGATTAGACCAACAATTTAGGGACTCTCATCTTATAATTGAATTGCGGTGGAGGCTCTCTAATTCAATAAACTTATGAGTAAAGGTTTAAACTGGTGGATTTTTTAATTGAGCAAGTTAGTTAATTAATAATTAATTGTGTATTTAGTTTGTTGTTTTTAATTAAATCACGAATTCTCATAAATCCATCTCAGTGTTTTAGGAGTAGAAGTAATTTAA
>MKEJ01066756.1:0-25463 GCA_001753735.1 Embelia ribes | reverse complement strand
AGAAGTTATCATGGACTCATCACACCTGTAACAAGAGTTATACTTCCACATATACAAAAAAAATAAAAATAAAATAAATTACTAGTTTTTATGAGATTATGCAATTCTATTGAAAAAATAATTAGCGCCTTGTATTACTCAGGCAGGTGCCTTGCGTTACTCAGGCGAGCGCCTTGGTTGGCGCTTAGCGCCTTAAGGGTGCCTAGAGCTTTTAACAACACTACGTAGATGTCTCCAATTGTATGCGAAAAGACTGTTCATGTTAGTCAATCACTTTATATATTATTTTGCACCATCTAAGAACTAAAGATTTCTAGTTAGCTTGAAATCATTTATTTGAAATATTATTTAGTGGGATTGGTAGCTCTGGGAAAAATGAAATAAGATAAGTTCCAACATAGTGCGGGGAGTTTGTTTCCTTCTTGAAATGGCTCTTTCGGTTCAGGCATATGCATTACATTTTTGAGTTAGGTTGCTTGTATTGGTAGATATGCACTCACTCTCCTCTTTCTGCAGTTTGTTGAAAGATACAGTTCATATTGCTTGCTGTACACTTTTCCCTATTTCATATCTTTCTTTGTTTCTTAGTTGCTAGCTATAGTTCATTTCGAAGTGATTATTTGGTGCCTTTCCTAGCAAAAAGATCTGTCCCCCGAGGCAAGCCCCTTGAGGTTGAATTTTATAATCTAACTGTTATATATTATCTCAGGCTTGGCATCGGATTCCCTGGCTCCAGCACATGACAGGGGTGTAATTTCCGACCACCCGCCTACTGTGGCAGCTGTGAAAAATCCCACCTCAAAAATTGTGTACGATGACCACAATCACGAACGCTATCCACCCGGTGACCCTAGCAAGCGTGCCTTTGCCTATTTTGTTTTAACCGGAGGGAGGTTTGTGTATGCTTCCTTGGTCCGTCTCCTGGTACTCAAGTTCGTCCTTAGCATGTCTGCTAGTAAAGATGTTCTTGCTCTTGCATCCCTTGAGGTAGATCTCTCCAGCATTGAACCTGGGAACACTGTCATAGTGAAGTGGCGTGGTAAGCCTGTTTTCATCAGGCGTAGGACTGAGGATGATATCAAGTTGGCAAACAGCGTCGATCTGGCTTCCCTTCGGGACCCACAAGAGGACTCTGTTAGGGTTAAGGACCCAGAATGGCTCGTTGTGGTTGGGGTATGTACCCATCTAGGGTGCATCCCTTTGCCTAATGCTGGAGACTATGGTGGATGGTTTTGTCCATGCCATGGCTCACACTATGACATATCTGGCAGGATCCGTAAGGGGCCCGCACCTTACAATCTGGAGGTTCCTACTTACCGCTTCTTGGATGAGAACAAGTTGCTGGTTGGCTGATAATCTATAGTGCAACTCGTGTGGCTATATTGTACCATCTGGAATTTCCTCCAAACCAGTGACACTGAAAGAGTAATTCATCCGGAGTCATTTTCTCTCTAGCTTATGGTGTTTTTAAAGTTTGTACCTATAGCCAGTTGGATACTGGGCTTATGTGATGTTGAAATAATGTTGAAAGTACCATTTTATCTTTTTGGAACATACTGAACCTGATCTTTGGGTTGGTGATAGGCCACTTTCGGGTACTTGTAACGAGATAATGATGATGATAATTTGGAGACACAGTGCATTAATGTTTTTTATTTTGTCTTGTTATGTTGCTTTTGTGCTTTTCAATTTCTCATCAAATGCTACGACTGAAAAGGTATCAGTCTAGATCTAGCCTTTCTGGTTGAGAAAGAGGCAACCAAATTTAAGTTTGTATAAAAGAAATACTGGGAAATATTTCTGTATGGATATGCAGAAATTGAACTTTAATCGTTTCAGCTGCACAATTGTTTAGTTTGGTCAAATAAATTGAAGCTACATAGAAGCAAAATGAAACAAGATCTCGCGTTTGATGTGATAGACAATGCCAATTTAGAGATTATATATATATAGCATATAAATGGAGTTGACCTCAGTTGTTTATTTTCCACAAATGCCATGTTCCTATTGACATTAAAGGCACATTGAAGAGTGACAAGGCAAATTTTGCATGGGTTAAGGCCCTCAAATGTAATGTGCTGGGCTATAAAATTTCTAAGTTTACATTTTCTTTTTTTTTCCGGCAGAATTTATGCATGTTTATTTACTTACAGAAAATAATCTATATACCAACTAAACGCTAATGGTACAGGTAGTTTGATTTCGCAAAACGCATATACTGATTATGTACTGAAGTAACTCCACTGGCTTAATTTTTCTTTACCAGAAATTCCAAAAAGAAACAAACGAAGGGAAAACAAAGTTAAGAGGGGGAGGTTGGTGGCAAATGTGGACACTCAACCCAACCACTCGCCTCCCTCTCTCTCTCTCTCTCTCTCTCTGTCTCCATCCTCCGCTTCCCCCGAGTTAGTATAAGTTGAAAAACAACCCTAGAACAAAACAAAACAAGCGATCTCCTCTCTCTCTCTCTCTCTCTTTGATTTGATCTGAAGATGGCTTCAATCTCATCCAGACTAGTCACAAATCCCAACACACCTCATTCTTCATCTACCCTCAAAACCGCTTTCTTACCCAAGTGTTTGATCGATTTCACCTCCAAAAAGGCTTTTCATACCAGAGTTTCATCCTCCTCCCTATCCCTCCGCCCCAACCCTGCTCTTGCTCCATCCTTGATGTAAGTTCCGTCATCATCATCATCACACACACGCACACACTTATTCTTTTTACTGTGCATGCATCTAATATTAAGCATATTCTTGCTTTTGCTTTCAGGATTACAGCTTAATCATGTGTGTAAAGAGTTAAATATGTTATTTTTCATTATCAATGATTGAAATAGGTTACTTATCTATCAAAGTTTAGACCTTTATATATATATACTTGCTCATTCAAGATCACAACTTTCTTGTTTGTGAAAAGGGAAAAAATATGTTATTTTCCATCATCAACCATTGAAATTGGTGGCTTTCTCTGTGATAATTTTTATTACATTTGAAACATCATTTACTTTTGTCTCAAAAAATTTACATCTTCATATGTGTGAAAAGATAGGCTCTTTTCTCATTATGAATCAACGGTTGATTTTGATTTATTTCATGTGTTCTGATGATTATTGGATTCGCCACAACTTCTGTGTATGTTTCGAAGTTTAGAAATTTGTGTGAAAGATAAAACTGTGTTCCTTAACATTAGTAAGGATTGAATTAGATTCGATTCCCACATTGTAATGCCTTTTGGATTTGGCATGCTATTTATACCTGGAAGTTGATGCTATTGTGGTCTATGTAGGTGATCTGTTCTAGCCATGAATAAAGAATACTATTTTATTATGAATATAGAGGTTATCTGTTCAAACCACTAATAAAGAATGCTGTTTTACTATGAATATTGAGCTATGCTAGAATGGAGATGATCATAGGGGATCTAATTTCTAAAAAGTTCAGTTACATTTTAATATAGTGTTTCAGAACATAAATGCTATTAAAAATGTAAGTTCTAATGTTTTATTCACAATTGTAGCCTGTGTAGGCGATCTGTGTTAACCATGAATAAAGAATGCTGTTTTACTAAGAATATAGAGCTATATAGTGTTTCAGAACATAAACGTACGTTCTAATGTTTTATTCACAACTGTAGCCTTTGTCGGTGATCTGTGTTAACCATGAATAAAGGATGCTATTTTACTATGAATATAGGGCTATATTAGAATGGGGAAGATCATAGGGGATCTAATTTCTAAAAAGTTCAGTTACATCTTAATATAGTGTTTAACAACATAAATGTTATAAAAATGCAGGTTTTAATGTTTTATTCAGATTGGACTTCACATGTCAAATAAAAAATTAACGTTTTTTTTTACCGGTCAGGATTGAATTATATTTATTTTTGTATGCTTATGCTAGTGCATTTTGGAATACAAATAAATCCACTTTAGATGCTCAGCATTTATAAGAAAATGAAAATGTTGTTCTAATATGGATGAAGGTTGTACATACATATTATCAAGGCATTTCACAATACACATGTTTAAAGTTTAAACAATGTGTATGTATGTACAAATTGTACGAATTTAGGACGTTCAATAGAAGTTGTGGTGCATATAAACATGTGGCAGTTCTTGTGTTTGAAGCATACCAATGTATATGTTGAAATGAAGTTACATTCGACATATCTGATTGTTGGTTCTTTATCTTATTATTTCTACTTTTTGTTAGTCCCTTGTGGTAAAGATGTTCTTTTTTGGTTGTGTGTGTGTGTACTAAATGTGGAGTTTAACAGTGTCAGGTGTTCCCAACTTGGTAGCAATGGGAGCCTGACAAACAGAACAACTCTTCATGACCTTTATGAGAAAGAAGGGCAGAGTCCATGGTACGATAACCTGTGCCGCCCTGTCACTGACCTCCTTCCTCTGATTGAAAGTGGTGTCAGAGGTGTCACAAGCAACCCTGCGGTAATTACACCAATATCATTTTTTATCGTTTAAACTTTATCATCACTGTAGAAGTTGTCTTGACAGATAGCATATCAAATTGGATCAGTATAACCTTTAGAGTTGTCGTGGCTTATATTACTAAGCCTTTTGAACCCAATCTCTTTCGCTTGTTCTTAGATTACTAGCTTGTAGCCCATGTATTTCACGGATTGCATGGAATTATTTATTTTTAAATTATTGGATCTAACTATCAATCATATTATTTTACTCTTTTTGTTATTATCTTCAGTATTATATTTGTTCTTAATTGATTTATTATATGGTGGTTGTGTAATTTTTCTTTTCCACTCTTTCCATAATAATTTTAAAAAAATACCATACATATTTTACTCAAATATCATCTTTCGTACTAGTGCCGAAGCTCCCGCACTGTGGGGTCTGGGGAAGGGAATATCTAGGTAGCATACCCCCTGCTTTGCAGTGAGGCTGATTCGAATCTGCGACCACTAGCGTACAATGGAGAGATTCCATCATTGCGACAGGCCCTCCTTTCATGAATTTAATATATAAATTTTGCATTACTAATTTTATAGTAATATATTATCTTAAACTTTTCGTATTATATAAATTTTTATCTATAAATTGACATTGACATAATAAAGATATAGTATTCCAACATAAATAATTTTTGTTCTTTTTTTCTTAATTGTAATCATCCTTTTGTTCTAATTGAAAGCCAATTGTGGTATATGCTTTATTTGTTTTAGAACAATATTACATTTAGTGAAATTTATTATGATAATGTTTTCAAATAAATTAATATAATTTTAATAAATATTATTTTTCAAGAAGTTTTAGTTTGGTGGAATTGCATTATGATAATTTTTATTATTATAAAGTCCTAAGTTTATAAGATATGTGTCAATTAGTTATGCGGACAGTTGTTACAAATTAGAAAAGATAGTTGAAGGGATAACTTTTACATAATTTTCCAACATAAATAAATTTTTTTAATATATAATTGTTTACATATAAACTGATATTGACATGTATAACTTTCCAACATAAGTACATTTATTATTTCAAAATGATAAATATTATCCTTTTGCTCCAATGCATAGAATCATTTTGGTATATATATATTTTTAAATTTGTTTATATGTTTTCAAGAATATTAGGTTTATCGGAACTATATTATGGTAATATTTTTACATAAAAAATATAAATTTATTCATTTCAATTATTTAAGAAGTTTAAGTTTGATAAGATTGTATTATGACAAATTTTATTTTTTAAAAATCCTAAATTAATGGGACACGTATCAGTCAATTATGTGGACACTTATCACAAATAGATCAAAAATAGTTGAATTAATAACTTTGGTATAATTTTACAATATAAATAATTTTCACCTTTTTTATATTATAATTCTTATTCTTTTGTTACAATCTATAGTCAGTTTTTGTTTATGTGCTATAACTATATGTTTTATATTTATTAAAGATGGTTAGGTTTAGAGGATTATATGATGGTGATATTTTTAAATAGAATAATATAATTTATTAAATTTTATTATTCAAGAAGTTAGTATTTGAAATTCTATTATAATATATTTTATAAGTTATGATTATAATTTAATGAAACTATTTTTGAAAGAAAAAAAATTATACGTCTTTTATTTTAATTTTTCTTATCTTTTGTTTTATGATTTTAGTTTCTGTATATTCATATTAAAATAATACTTTTAGGAAATAAATAATTTTTATTAGGTTAATTTTGATTTTTTGTGAAAATCCTATTATGATAATATTTCTAAAAATATAATTGTAATTATGATAATATTTTTAAGATTGATATGTATGTGTATATGTAAAAATGGTGAATATATAGTATTTCTCTTTCATAGATTTTTGATTACTTAATTTAAGGAAATATGTATCAAAAGATTACACAGCTACTTGTCAAAAAAATACGTAGCCACTTGTCAAATAATTCTGTAGCCACATGTCACGATTAGAGCGAAAGTAGTAGAAAGCTCAACTTTTATATTAATAAGTACTGTGATAAGCCGTTATGTGTCAATAAATGCAGATTTTCCAGAAAGCTATATCAACTTCCAATGCTTACAATGAGCAATTCAAGTAAGTTTTATTACGTTTCTTCACTTAAGCATTGTTTAACGAAAGTCTCATGATTGTGTTTGTGATACCTAAAAATTAGTTGTGTATGTATAATATACCTACTTTTGTTTATACAGATTCTTTATGTTGGGTCACTTGTCCTTCTCTGAGACTCCAAGCATGAATTCTAAGCATAGCATACACATGATTGATTAAATGGCTGAACATTGCAGAGAACTTGTACAAGCTGGAAAGGACATTGAAAGTGCATATTGGGAACTTGTGATCAAGGACATTCAGGATGCATGCAAACTGTTTGAGCCAATCTATGATGAGACAGACGGAGCAGACGGCTATGTCTCTGTTGAAGTTTCTCCTAGGCTTGCTGACGATACCAAGGGGACTGTTGAGGCGGCAAAATGGCTTCATAAAGTGGTTAATCGACCCAATGTTTACATAAAGATCCCTGCCACAGCTCAATGTATCCCTTCAATCAAGGAAGTTATTTCCAATGGTATAAGTGTCAATGTTACGGTGAGTTTAAAATCTGTGCATCGAAAATTGATTGAGACTGTATGATCTACTAAGTACACGGAACTGTTTCTTTAAATAAGTGGTGGTTTAAAGAGTAAATTAAGTTAGGAGAACCTTGTTGCTGCAGGTATACAGTCTTCAACTGTCTGTTTTCTGTTCGAGTTCACCCTTATGGTAGTATTGCTCTTTCATTCTAGTTGTGTGTTTATCATGAAAAGCTTTTAAATCTACTGATTGAGGGATCATTCATCAACAATTGGTGGTTTTGATGAGTTATTCTGTTACTGTTAAGTCTTCAGATATCATAATGTTTGTATTGTAGACCATGTACTCCTTGCGCTTAACGGGACTTGTTTCTTGTGCAATTGCAGCTCATATTCTCTCTGGCAAGATATGAAGCAGTAATCGATGCTTACTTGGATGGGCTGGAAGCTTCTGGGCTAAGTGATCTGTCTAGAGTCACTAGTGTTGCTTCTTTCTTTGTTAGTCGTGTTGACTCGCTTGTTGACAAGATGCTTGAGAAGATTGGAACACCAGAGGCCCTTGATCTCCGAGGAAAGGTATTCAGAATATTTACTTGGAAGCTTCAATCAGGAAGATATGCTCATGTTTTCGTGATTCTGTTTTTTCTTTCTTCGTTTTTAGGCTGCAAATGCCCAAGCTGTTTTGGCATATAAACTGTACCAGAAGAAATTTTCCGGTCCCAGATGGGAGGCTTTGGTTAAGAAAGGTGCAAAGAAGCAGAGGCTTCTGTGGGCATCCACCAGTGTCAAGAACCCAGCCTACCCTGACACTTTATATGTTGCCCCTCTCATTGGACCTGATACGGTAAAACACAACGCTACTTTGGCTCAAGGCTGCATCATTGAACAAGCAGGAATAAAGAATTCTGTTTAATCTGTTTTTCTAACATTTTTTTTTATGTAGGTGTCGACCATGCCTGACCAAGCACTCTTAGCATTTATTGACCACGGAACTGTATCTAGGACTATCGACTCAAATGTATCTGAAGCTGAAGGCATATACAGCGCTCTTGAGAAGTTGGGAATTGATTGGGGATACGTTGGGACTCAGCTGGAGGTCGAGGGTGTTGATTCTTTCAAGAAGAGCTTTGACAGCCTCCTTGATAGCCTGCAAGAGAAGGCCAACTCTCTCAAGCTCGTTAGCCACTAGTCTCCTTTCCGGTCGCCTTACCTTTGTGGGTCTTGGCATGACTTAATAATAAGCAAAACAAACTTGTGCTCTGTTTGTTTCCTGTATATTATTATTATTATTATGTTGGATGAGTGAGTGTGCTGTGCTGTGATGTGGGTGAATGAATAATAGCTAGTAATGTACAACTAAGTGGATGTATCGGCCCCCATGCTTGGGTTCTAAACTTCAAAAGAAGTGCTGCTTTATTTTGTGTTGTCTTTAAACTTGTGTATGTATATTTCTGTGCATGCAAGAGTATGGAATTTTATTTAGGGTGTGAGTTACCATGCAGACTTGTACAGTATTTAACAATATACCATGTATATGTGCTTATATTTTTATTTATACATTTGTCAAAAAGAAGTGTGACGATTTATTCCGACTTTTATGACTTAATATTGATTTTTCGTCTCCTATTATTGTTATAATCAACTGAAATAAGCACCTTAAAACATGGAAGTTTTCAAAATAAATTTTTTCTATAACAAATCTCATTTTGAATAAGTTTTGACATTAAGGATAGGAATTAAGTGTATTATCATCCATAATCATCTTCGAAAGGCTTCAAAACATAGAGTTTCCTTGGGGCAAATCTCGCTTAGAAAGAGATTTAATTTTGCTTAAGGGGGAAAATAAAAATGGCTTTTTGCATATTCCCTTTATTTAATTTTACCTTTTTAGTTTTGTTATTTACTAATATTTTGAAGCAGAAAAAAAAGAAAAGATAATACAATAATTCACAGTTAAGAGAGAGAGAGATAGGTATTGAAGTTTGGGAATAGATAATCGTACTGTAATTATCTATTAGTAAATAAAATAGATAATACAATAATTCACACAAGAGCTTTGAAGTTTGGGAAGAGGGGCGTTGTACCTACCCCACAACGTCTTTGGTATGACCCATTAATTTAATTTCAATTTAATGCAAATCTAATGCAATGGCGCAACCTTTAACCAAGGGGGATTGAGTGAAGGAGCAACTGCAGCCGTTGCAATTGAGCTTAGCTTCATTTTTCTTACAACTACTATTTATATTTATGAAACTTTTAATATTATTAACTCCATAAAAATTATAATGAAGTTTAATGCTACATTTGCCCAGCCAACAATGTAATTTGCTCAAGAAGTTACCTACAACGCGACTAGATTAACTTGAAGTACATAGGTAATGAATATCGAAAACTAGACTAAAAATATATTACAAAATACAAACTAGCTTAATGCAAAAACAAATAAACATATAAGACTATATACCAGGCCAAAAATACACAAAAATACATAACATGTCAAACCAACCAAATCACACCCTAAATATAGCTTAAACACCAACACTATTTTCGGATAAGAATTTTTGCACCTACCTTTAATGGTCTAAAGCTCATAAGATAGATTGATAGTCTATCCTATACAGTATGCACTACTCAACATTCAAACTCAATTACTCATTTCCAGGGTCAACAATCAAGCTTCATCGGTAAAAAAGAAACTTAAAGCACCATATAGGAAAATTCTAGACTCTAAAGTGTTAGGTCCGTGAAATTACTAACCGTGCAATAACATAAAATGACAATAAATTCAAACATTAAATTATCCAAGCCACCAAAATGGATTCAACATGCTACACCTGTCAATTTAATATATTTGCTTTCTCTTAGTAGTCTCTTTTTGAAAGGTGGGGGACCTGGAGACTTGGTTGGTTGGTTCATACATTAAATATATGTTACTACCATTAATCCATCGTCTTGTCATCCTCTACTTACCACCATACTTCACAATGATATGCTACTATCTCATGATAGATATAATATAATGATGACATGTACATAATTCTTGCTTTCATTTATACTTTGACCGTTGATACAGCTGGCCGCTTTATTAGTTCCTACTAGTTTTAAAGAAACCCCCAACCTTCAAATTAATTTTATGCATCTCTTTTTGCTTAATTAATTAATTTGTTGGTGAGAGTTTGCTCAACAGTCAAAGCTTATTCTTCCTTTTCAAACCATCTTTGTATGTATGTATGTATGTATGTGTGTGGTGTGTGTGTGCTTGCTACACTGTAAGTAAGAAAAATCCCATTACTTAATTTTGTTATCCAAACTCTCTCTTTGAGGAAAGATTATCACTTTATAGCTTTTTTTCTAATCTATGGTATATATATAAGTAACCATAAGGCGTTTAGATAGCATATGTGCTCTTAAGTTAATAAGCTCCTCCTCTCCTCTGTAAAAATTAGTAATTGTTTTACCCTCTCCTAGAAGAATTGTTCTTGGTAATTGAGATATACTTGCCGCCTGAATTTTATTTACTTTCTCTTTGATTCAATACTGCATTTTGTATACTATATATATATATATTATTATCACAGTGAATGCTAATTTCTGGTCCTGTGTTGGACTACTGTTGCAGAAACTTGAACAAGCAATGGATAATGGAGAAATCAAGTCACCTGAAACACAGCCAACTTCAGGTATGGAGGGTAATTCAGATTCATTTAGGAGAAAGAAGTTGGGGATCTACTTCCTTGAATCCGACCATGATAGGGCTCGGTCAGCTTTAAGCGGTGGTTATACTACTGGCGGAACCACCCCTGTTAATATCCATGGCAAGCCTATCCCTGACCTATCTAAGACGGGTGGATGGATTGCTGCCTTCTTCATTTTTGGTAACGTGGTCACACTCACAACATTGATTTCAACATATTCATCCAACAACATTTCTTGAAATCTTCTTTTATTTCTAATAATTTAGGAAACGAGATGGCGGAGAGGATGGCTTATTTTGGGTTATCGGTGAATATGGTGGCATTTATGTTTTATGTTATGCACCGTCCTTTCTCAAGTTCAGCAGATGCAGTCAACAACTTCTTGGGCATATCACAGGCCTCCTCTGTGCTCGGTGGCTTCATAGCCGATGCTTATCTTGGTCGATATTGGACCATTGCAATTTTCACAACAATCTATCTAGCAGTAAGAGTTGAACCTTCTTTGGCCGCTATATACAAAATTCGAACTAATTATCTGTGTCTTGCATTAGCAAGATTTCCATGTGCAATACATACTACGTACCCATGAGTTTGCAAAATTAACTACTATTTGATTGATTAAAAGGCCAAACATTACTGATAGACATGTTTGTTTTCGGTTTTTTATTATTATAAAGGGTCTGGCAGGAATAACCTTGTGTGCGACCTTGGGCATTTTTATGCCCAGCCAAGAAGATTGTGACCAGATTTCCCTACTTTTGGGCAAATGTGAGGCTGCAAGCTCGTGGCAGATGCTTTACCTATACACAGTTCTTTACATAACTGGATTTGGAGCTGCGGGTATAAGGCCGTGTGTTTCATCCTTTGGGGCTGACCAATTTGATGAGAGGAGTAGAGATTACAAGTCCCACCTCGATAGGTTCTTCAACTTCTTCTATCTGTCTGTCACAGTTGGTGCAATTGTGGCATTCACAGCTGTTGTCTACATTCAGAAGCAGCATGGTTGGGGATCAGCCTTTGGCGCTTTGGCTATAGCTATGGGCATGTCAAACATAGTCTTCTTCCTCGGCACTCCATTGTATCGGCATAGGTTGCCAGGTGGCAGTCCTCTCACCCGTGTTGCACAGGTCATTGTTGCTGCCTTTCGGAAGAGAGAGATTTCCTTTGATAGCAGTGTCTATGTTGGCCTTTATGAAGTTCCGGGGAAAAGATCTGCCATCAAGGGCAGCAGCAAGATAGTTCATACAGATGATTTTAGGTAAACCTATCTAAATTCATGTTTACTTCCATTAAATATTTTTTGATATTTTTTTTTCTTTTTCTTTTTACATAAAATGTTACACACAGGTGGCTGGACAAAGCAGCTCTACAGACAGCGGAAGATGGAGGGGAACAAAGTCCTTGGCGGCTCTGCACGGTGACTCAAGTGGAAGAAGTGAAGATCCTTCTGAGGCTACTCCCAATACCAGCCTACACTATAATGCTTAGTGTGATATTGACAGAGTACTTGACTCTATCAGTTCAACAGGCTTACACATTGAATACCCATCTCGGCCACCTCAAGCTCCCTGTAACATGCATGCCTGTCTTTCCAGGCCTTAGCATATTCCTCATACTCTCCCTCTACTACTCCGTGTTTGTGCCATTGTCCAGAAGGATCACAGGTCATCCTCACGGGGCCTCTCAGCTCCAGAGGGTAGGCATTGGGTTGGCTGTTTCCATCGTATCAGTGGCTTGGGCTGGGGTTTTTGAGAGGTACAGAAGGGAATATGCGATTAAACATGATTACGAATCTGACTTTTTGAGTCCAATGCGGAACCTGAGCGCGTACTGGTTATTGATCCAATACTGCTTGATTGGGACTGCAGAGGTGTTTTGTATTGTGGGGTTGTTGGAGTTTCTGTATGAGGAGGCTCCGGATGCTATGAGGAGCATAGGGTCCGCTTATGCTGCTGTGGCTGGCGGTTTAGGGTGCTTTGCTGCGACTATATTGAACAACATTATCAAATCTGTTACGGGTAATGCTGAGGAGGGGAAACCGTCATGGTTGTCCCAGAATATCAATACAGGGAGGTTTGATTACTTGTATTGGCTTCTCACAGTTTTGAGTGTAATCAATTTCTGTGGTTTCGTGTATGCAGCGCATAAGTACAAGTACCGAGTCAAGCCGGAAGCTGAGAATCAGGAAGCAAGTATACCGTGGAGAAGCCCATTCAGTACTAAATAATCCTTTTTGAGTCATTTGTTTTTCAAGAATATGAACAAAGATTTTGTTTCTGGAAACATGTATTACTCCCCCCGTCCCATTTTAGTAGGCTTGTATTTCTATTTAGTCCGTCCCAATATATAGTCCAGTTTCTATTTTAGAAAAATAATTGAAAAATCAATTTACTAAAATGCCTTTATTTATTGCAGTCATTTATTCTATTATAAGTTGTGCAAAATAGTAGCATTAATTAGGGAAATTGTAGGAAAGAAAGTAAAAATATTTTATATTTCAATAATATTAATTGATCTTTCTTAATACTTGTGAAAAGATAAGTAAGTTTATTAAAATGGAACGTAGTAAGTATATGTTAAACCAGCTTTGCAGTTTTTGTTCCTAAAGGGATCTTCGACCATATCTTACAAATTTACAACATATTCACGTCTTTATGAAGATGGATAATAGGTTTCTTGTGTTTTCCATCAGCACTTTTTTTATTTTCCATTTTTCTCTCCACTACTCCTACATGCCAAATGCTGAACAAGGTTTTGTCCTCTTGAAGAAATCTGCACCAGTAACATAACATGAATATAAAACCAACCCTTTCTTTCTTTTAATTAGGAGTAAATAAAACAAGGTTTGCTATCTTTTCTATCTTCACTTTCTTGGGTTTAAAACACTTTGACCATCGGGCAAATCACTTATTTGGTCCATATTTCTCGGATGACGTTCCGATAAATCCTTATGTAGAACCATTGTAGCAGATTAATGTTCACTTATAAACCATGCGCAGGGAGGGAAGTATAGGCATCGGTTTTGAGAATAAAACCTTATTATTTTTTAATATTAATGGTAGTACATGCTCATTTATATAGTCAAGAGTTTTCTTAAAAATCTCAACAATCCCATATTGCAGGAGCTAACCTACAGATAGGAACAATATAAACAAATTAATTGACTAATCTTGGACTTACTCAAACTGAAACATAATATCCTAACTTTTCTACACTCCACTCAAGTTGGTGCATAGATATTAATCATGCCCAACTTGCTAACCATATGTTCAAAATGTGCTCTTGGTAGTCCTTTAGTTAAAATATCTTTAATTTGTTGAGTGGTTGGTACAAATGGTACACAAATAACTCCAAATTCAATCTTCTCCTCAATAAAGTTCCAATCAACTTCCACATGTTTGGTTCTGTCATGCTGAACTGGATTGTGTGCAATATTGATCGCAACTTTATTATCACAATATAACTTGATAGGAATCTGATTTGATTTCTTCAATTCTTCCAAAACTCAGCTTAGCCACAGAGCTTCACAAACTCCAAGAGTCATTGCTCTTAATTCAACTTCTGCACTACTTCTAGCTACAACTTCTTGTTTTTTGCTTTGCCAAGTTACTAGATTTCCCTAAATATAGGTACAATATCAAGATGTAGATCTTCTATCAATCACAGATCCGGCCCAATCTGCATCTGTGTATACTTCATTGCCTTGATGTGCACTTTTCTTGAAAAATAATCCTTTTCCAAGAGTACTTTTTAAATATCTCAAAATTCTGTAGACAACATCAAGATGTTCTCCATATGGACTATGCATAAATTGGCTAACCACACTTATAGCAAAAGCGATATTTAGACGAGTATAAGACAAGTAAATCAACTTTTCCATCGACTTCTGATATTTAGTAGTGTCTACTGCAACACCTTCTTTCGTTTCTCCAAGTTTTACATTAGGATCAATTGGAGTCTCAGAAGGTTTGCACCTGCTCATTCCTTCCTCTTTTAGTAAATCTAAGATATATTTTCTTTGGGAAACAATAATTTCTTTCTTGGATCGAGCAATTTCCATCCCAAGAAAATACTTTAAAGCTCCCAAATCTTTTATTTTGAACTCAGATGATAAATGCACTTTCAATGTAGCTATCTCATCCAAGTCATCTCCTGTGAAGATGATATCATCGACTTATACTATCAGCAATGAAAATTTTCCTCTAACTGATCGTTTAATAAACATAGTATGGCCCGTTTGTCCTTGAAAATAGCCTTGTGTCTTCATTGAATGAGTAAATTTTTCAAACCATGCTCTAGGAGGCTGCTTGAGACTATATACGGATTTCTTCAATTTGCATACTTTAGATTCGAATTTCCCCCCAAAGCCAGGTGGATGATCCATGTAAACTTCTTCTTCACGATCCCCATTCAAGAATGCATTTTTTACATCCAACTAATGTAGAGGCCACTCCAATTTCACATCAATAGATAAAAAAACTCTAATTATATTTAACTTCGCCACCGGTGCAAAAGTCTCCGAGCAGTCAATGATATAAGTTTGAGTAAATCCTTTAGCTAATAGTCTGACTTTGTACCTTTGCAAAGATCCATCAGAGATGTATTTGAGAGCGGACACCCCTTTACAGCCAATAATGGATTTCTCTTTAGGTAAAATCACCATTTCCCATGTCTTGTTCTTTTCCAACAAGTTCATCATCTCAAGAACCGCCTTTTTCCACTCAGGAACTTTTAGAGCTTACTGTATACTTTTTGGAATTTCTAAAACTGAAAGTTGAGAGGTAAAAGAGGAAAATAATGGAGACAAACGATCATTATATACAAAGTTAGATATAGGATATTTAGTACAATACCGGACACCCTTTTGATGAGCAATAGGAATATCAATAACCTCGTATGGACTAAAAGAAATATTACGGGACAATTTCAAATTTGTTGTCTGAGAGTAGTCATGACAGTGTTGCAAAGTAGGATTCTTTCTCTTGAATTTTGTTCCTTCTTGAGTAGACAATGAGCTCTTGATTATTTTCACTTCTTTTATTTCCATTATCTTTTCCTTCATTAGTTTGATTATATGATGGTACAAAAGTAGGTTTTCCAAAATTTTTCAATATTTGAAACATTTGTCAAATCTGTTTGATTATTTTTTTCCACCAAGTCTTTGTTTTCATTTTCTAGAAGCTTGAAAAATATACTAATCGAATCTTCACTGCCCTAATTCTCCCTCTGAAGATGAGACTAAAAAAAAGATTTATCTTCAAAGAAAGTAACATCCATTGTAATGAACATCTTTTTAAAAATCAGGTTAAAGCACTCGTATCCTTTTTGTGTCGGGGAATACCCAACAAACATACATTTTTCAGCCTTGGGATCTAATTTTCCATGATTATGATCATGTATATGCACAAAAGCTATACATCTAAATACTTTCAATGGTAAATCCGAATGTAATCTAGAAGCAGGAAATAACATTTTAAACCTGCTTAATGGAGTTTTAAATTTCAAAATCCTTGAAGGCATTCTATTGATCAAATAAATTGCAGTTAGAATAGCATCACCCCATAAATATTGAGGAACATTCATTGAAAAGAGTAATGACCTAGCTACATCTAGAAGATGCCTATTTTTCCTTTCCGCTAATCTTTTGTTATGGCATATTAGTACAAGAACTTTCATGTACTATACCATTTTCAGCAAAGTACTTTCCTAAAACTTTCTTAAAGTATTCTTTCCTATTGTCATTTGTAAAGATTTAAATATTAGCCTGAAACTGAGTTTGAACCATTTTATAAAATTCTTTGAATACATGTTCAACTTCAGACTTTTCTTTTAATAGATACACCCAACTTATCCTTGTATGGTTATCTATAAAGGTAATGAACCAAAGCTTTCTTGAGAGAGGACTAATCGTAGATGGCCCCCAAACATCACTATGCACAATCGAAAAAGGTTTTGTAGGTTTATAAGGCTGTAAGGAAAAAGAAGATCTGTGATGCTTTGCGTCACGCCTCGGTTGCCCCAGGGTCCAAATCCCAAGTAACCCGGATACCAAGAAACCCAAGGGTGAGTGTATCACGTTCACAACACTCAATAAGTATAACAAACTGTATAAATCAAAATATAATACTAACTTCCCATTGTAACAACTCAGTTTCATCATCCCCATCCACATCGAAGATCAACAAAGATAATATCTACAACTTTGGCTTCGAGACCACAATCCAAGTAAAAGTCCCCAAATGAAATGTAATACGACAGCAAATGAAAGGAACTAAAATAAACTGCTAAATCCGCTTCCAACTTCTATTCTCGTGGAGGTCCATCTATCGGGTCAATACCTATGTAATCATGAACAAGGAACAAATGAAAAAAAAAAAAAGAAAATAAACTGGTTAGTCTAGCCAATACTATGATAGACAAGTCTTTGTGTATTTAATTAGTGTGACATCAAAGAATAAATAATACAACATGAACTACTCAACTCAACATGAAAGGAATTTAATTACTTCTTTTTATAGATTTATTATATACTTTTTCTTTTTTCTTTTTTTTGAACTTCTTTCCAACGCCCACTATGTTAGCCGTTCACGATTGACTCAATGTAGATTAGACATGTTAGACGTTCGCAATAGCCTCAACATGTCCGGATAATATGTTAGTTGTTCACAATCGACTCAACATAAGTTAGACCTGTTAGCCATTCGCAATCGACTCAACATGTTATGTAAATAATCTATCAAGTGACTCAATTAGCTCCATATCTTCTCAATTCTATTTTTTTTTTTTTTTACAATACTCAACGTATTTAAAAAAATATATCATGTATCTTCTAACTTCAATCATGCATAAATATATGCTTTTTTCTACACGTGCTTTTCATACAATTATCACACATTACAATTACACGATTTCATCCCCAAAACAACCCATCCAACACACATCAACTGAACCAACAGCCCATTCAAAGCTCCACCATAAGTGCACTAATTAAAGCTACACAAACTCAAGGCTATAGTAGTATTCCACGAACTACCCGTACCTATTCACGCGCTGAAATTCGTAAGAAAATCTGATATAGAAAGCCCCTAATACCGGTCCAAATGACCCTTCCAATTGATCTCCCAACCTACTCGATTTGGCACGAGCCTATACATATGCTCAAGCCCACAATTTGGGAACGCAAATGCATAATCAATTTGTACAAATCAACCCTTACCACAATTAAGGCAACTCAGAATTGGAAGAATTTAGGAGGGATACTTACATCAAAATATCTGCAACGATGTGAGGATTCTGAATATGTAAGTACTTTTTGAAAGCGGCTCATGGATTGATGCGTTATAAGTCCCTAAAGGTCCAGCTTTTACTCCTTCCCTTACTCGTCAATCTTTCTGTCTGGTGAATGCTTACAATATTTAGATATTATGTATATATTATACATATATAAGTTGCAAACCAACCACCCTATTAACTTCTTTGTTTTAAAAATAAAAATGGCCCAACATTGGGGCATTACATTCTTCCCTAGTTATGAAATTTCATCCCCGAAACTTACAAGTGTTATGCTAAGAAAAGAATGTACCGAAGTTTTCAAATAGCTCTGAATGTTGTTTATTCATCACATATTTACGTTCCCAAGTCATTTCTTCCACTGCACCTCCTCATCATAAGACTTTGAGTAAATGAATTATTTTTCGCCTCAAGGTATGTTATTTCACATCCAAAATTTGGACGGGCTGCACCTTATATGTCACGTCGTCTTCCATTTGCAAATCATTGAAACATATCACATGGGAGGGATCTCGGATATACTCTTCAGCATCGAAACATGGAAAACCGAGTGCACTTTGGCCAATTGTGGTGGTAAAGCAAGTTAGTAAGCCACTTTACCACTACTGCTCCAATTATAAAGGGCCCGATAAATATCGCTGATAACTTCCCCTTCTTCTCAAAGTGCATAATCCCTCGCTTTTGTGACACCCGAAGAAATACATGCTTTCCAACTTTGAATGATAAAGGGTGATGATGCATGTCGGCATAACTTTTCTGTCTACTGCGAGTTATCTCCAATCTCTGTTTGATTAGTTGAATATTCCGAGTTGTTTTCTCTACTAACTCTGGCCCTAATAATGCACTATGTCTAACTTCGGCCCAACAAACTGGTGATCTACAAGAACATCCATACAGAGCCTTACATGTAGCCATCTTGATACTAGAATCGTAACTATTATTGTAGGCGAACTCAATTAGATTTATATGTTCTTTCCAATTTTGACCAAAATCTAGCATACAAGCCTTCAGCATGTCTTCCAAAGTCTGAAACTGAGGATAAAAGGTAGTACTCATCTACAAGTTTGTCCCCAAAGCTTGTTGGAGACCCGAACAAATTCTCAACACAAAATGAGGATCTCGATCTGATATAATAGAAACTGGCGCCCTATGCAATCTAATAATCTCATCTATATATAATCGACACAGCTTCGTAATATTGTCAGTGGTACGCATAGGTATAAAATGTGTCAACATCATCAATCGATCTACTATAACCCATATTAGGTCACACCCACATCTCGACCTCGGTAATCCCATCATAAAATCCATAGTAATCTGCTCCCACTTCCATTCGGGGATGGATAGTGGATGTAATAATCTGCCAGGTCTTTTGTATCCAACTTTTACTTGCTGACACATCAAACACTTCGATACAAACTCGGCTATGTCCTTTTTCATTCCAGGCCACCAATACTAACGCGCTACATCATGATACATCTTCATCCCACCTGGATGAACTGCCAACTTTGAATGATGAGACTCCCGTATAACTTCTTCTCAAATAGACTCAAGTATAAACAAACGGTCGTGATAACATAAGCCTCTATCTTCGGATACACCTCATCTATCCATACTTTGCTCACTATTAACACATGCACGATATGACTCAAACTTGGCATCAACCCTCCGCATCTCAACCATACGAAAAATCAACTTCGGCTCAACCACAATAGTAAATAAAGTAGCTTCACCTCCTCCTTCTACATATTCTAACCCAAACTCATTTAGCACCCCTAGCATCTCCCACTCATTGTTTGCTAGATAAGTAAGACTACACCAAGTTTTTTGGCTCAGTGCATCTGCCACCACATTTGCCTTCCCTGGGTGATATTCTAAATCAAAATTATACTGATCTAGATACTCCATCCATCGTCGTTATCTCAGGTTTAGGTCTCACCATAAAAACATATTTAAGTGGCTTACAATCGGAGAACACTTTAAACTTCTTGCCATAAAGGTAGTGTCACCAAATCTTCAATGCAAACACTATTGCCCCAAGTTCTAAATCGTAAGTCGGGTAGTTCCATTCATATACCTTCAACTATCTCGAACAATAGGTAACTGCCTTCCCTAGCTACATCAGAACATACCTCATTCTTTATATCGATGTATCTTAATAAACTGTGTAGCCTAATCCCCATTCTGCTATAATCAAAATCAGAGCTAAAGTGACTAAACCCTTTAATCTTAAAAAGGCATCTTCGCAATGAGAATTCCACTCGAATCTCACTCCTTTGTGGGTAAGTCTAGTCATTTGAACCACTATCCTTGAAAACTTTTGATACAAATTTGTGATAGTATTTCGCGAGTCCCAAGAAACTTTTAATTTCAAAAATAGACTTCGAGCTCTCCCACTCAGACATAACTGCTACCTTCGTTGGATCCACTGAGATGCCCCCTTCTGATACCACATGCCCAAGGAACTTCACTTCCAGTAGCCAAAACTCACACTTCAAAAATTTGGCGTACAGCTTGTGTTCCCTCGGAGTAGAGAATACTATGTGTAAATGTTCCCTATGCACCTCTTCCGTAGGAGAATATATTACGATATTATCAATAAATACCGTCACAAATTTATCGAAATAATGCTAAAATACTCTATTAATTAGATCCATAAATACCGCTGGTGCATTCATGAGTCCGAATGGTATTACCAAAAACTCATATAAACTATGCCGAGTACTGAACGTCGTCTTTTCTATATCTTCTTTCTACATCCTCACCTAATGGTAATCTGACCTCAAATCGATCTTAGAGAAACACATCGATCCACGAAGCTGGTCAAACAAATAGCATATTTAAGGCAACGGATACTTATTCTTAATAATAACTCGGTTCAACCTTCGATAGCCAATACATAATCATCTCGTTCCATCTTTCTTGAGTACAAATAAGGTCGGTACACCCTACGATGATCTATTCCTCAATATAAATCCATTTGCTTCCAATTCCTAAATTTGGTCCCACGGCTCTTTCTGCTCAGCTAAAGCTAATTGATACGATGCAATGCAAATAGGTTGGGCCCCCAGTACCAACTATATAGTGAATTTAACTTCTCGTTTTGGGGGAAGCCCACTCAAATCTTCTGGAAACACATCAACGAAGTCACACATTACTGGAAGGATATTTAGCACCGACTTAGTCTTGTCAGATATCGAAAGACTAGTTAACCTACAAGCTAGGTTAACCTGAGATTTGCACAAATAAAGAAGGTAAATCTCTCTTTCTCCTTGAAATTGCACCCTATCTCCCTTAGTAGTTACCAACTTTACTCGGCATTTTTCACAATCTATAGCTGTCCGGAATAGAGACAACCAATCCATACCAATCACAATATCAAAACCTAACATCTTAAACACCATAAAGTCAAACTCAAAGGCTTTTTCCCCAATAAATAACTCGCATCCCTTATATATTTGCCCAATATGGTAAAGATTTTCTCCCGGAGTGTCAACATAGATGGGGATATCTAAATCCTCAATATACATTTGTAACTTATGTGCAAAATGAGCTAATATAAATGAACATAAGGCTCCCATGTCAAATAACACGTTCGCCCAAATAGATATAAAAGGAACCATACCTAGTATGATCGATGTATCTGGAGTATCTGGGGCAGTTAGCATAAGGAATACACGTGCTTGTGAACTTTGTCCCTACTGGAATCCTCGTGAACCAATGGTACCTATACCAACCCTACGGGTAATACCATCACCCTACAGTGATGGAGAGGCGGAGGGAGGAATATACAGTCGCCGAATAATAATCTCTGCTAGAATCTGCGCCTGGGTCAGCCCACTCAAACCAGTGCTCAGAACTATTATCTCAGGACAATTCATCTGCATATGGCCCTGTCCCCTACAACTCCAATAAATAACAGAATAGTATATCTCCCTTCAATGACCCTCACCCCCACAAATCGTACTCTTCTGAGGTAACACACAATCCCTAGCAAGATGACATAGCTACCTACAGTTGTAGCATCCTATACCTAGAGAAGATCTCCCTGTAATTGAAACGGATCGAGTAGGTTAAGGTCGTCAACCCTTTACCTGATCACGAGATCGTTTCCATTCTCTACCCCCACTCGGCGTACTCCAATTTTGACGATTCTATCCTCCACCACTAGTTCTACCAACTAAACTCTGCCCCTTCCCCATACCATATCCTCGTTGTGGCTGCCCCTGTGATCGGATCCGATTCTCAACCCCTCGCTCGTCTTGCATCCTCTAACTATCCAAGTCCGACTACTTTATCCGCTTTGCTTTTTCAACTACTACCTTTAAATTTGCTCCTCCATTTGCTATTATACTTGTTTGAATTCCAATTCGGAGCCCATTCTGAAATCGCCAAATCTTCTCTTCATTTGTAGATACATACTTAGGTGCATAGCTGGCATATACTATAAACTTGTGCGCATAGTTGTCCACCGAGTTAGCTCATTGTTTTAGCTTTAGGAACACCTCACGCATCTATTGCCTCTTAGTCACGGATAAATACTTGCTTATAAAGACCATTCTAAAATCTGCCCACATCATATTATTGACCTCATGCAATGCTCTATACCCCTTCCACCATTTCACTACTTCTCCCACAAACATTCCCGGGGCCACCCTCACCATAACCTGTGAATCAATAACTCACAGGGTGGAAAAGTGATGTTCCATCCCTGAGAGCTACCCATCCGCTACTGCAGAATCAGTGCGACCTTCAAATGTCACATCAGCAAACCTGCTTAGTTCTTTCTATACCAGTGTCGAATGTGCTTCCACTATCTTTAGCTCACCACTTCTTCCTACCATCCTTGCAAGCATAGTTCAAATCATCTCTCTAGTTTGTTCCCCCATCATCATCACTAACTGGGTCAACTCTCTAAATAATACTCTGGGTGTAGTCCCAACCGTTCCCAGGTTAGGTACAACGGGTGGAACTATACCTCGAGCTTCTACTTAAGTTACTTCTTCCCTAAATTCCTCGGCACTTGCTTTACCTTTGATGAGGAAACTACTGTTGAAATCCTCACTGGGCATATTGTCAGCAATAAGCTCATACGAACTGTCCTCTAAGGATGCCTCTACTTCGATTAGCGATGGGTAAGGTATGGCAGCCACTTCCCTCATGGCACAACATTGTACTCGGGTACTATGTACCTTCCTCTCCTCTGGTGGGAGGGGGTTGACACCTCTCTAATTCCTTCTCCCACTACCACTAGCACCGTTGTGCCCGCTCCTCCTACTGTCTGCCATTTCTAAAATGGGAATACACAAAATAACTAGCCGATCAATCACATGTTTGCATAGCATTTTACATGAACTATAAAACAATGAAAATACTCAGCAATCTGTAAGATAACCTTGTCAACAAGTACAATTCCATGTTGGGCGGGTAAGACATCCCCGGCCTAGCCAACATGGACCTAGTACGTCGACATCCGCCTCCAACCCATCGCGGTTTTACAAATAAAATTAAGTTTTTTGAAAAATATACAAGTGGAATAAAGCATAAAATCATACAGGCACCCAAGGCACAACAAAGCATGCAAAACACCCAAATTCCTAGTCATCTACTCAACCTCTACTCATTACTAATCCAAAGTCTCCTATCCCATTACCCTATAAATCCCTAGGTATGGCATATACCTTGATGCTCTGATACCAACCAACCTATCACACCCCGGTTTCCCTAGGGTCTGAATCCCGAGGAACCCAGAACCTAATAAATCTAAGGGTGAATATATCATGTTCATAGTACATCAATAAGTACAACAAACTGCATAAATCTAAACATAATACCTACTTCCTATTGTAACATCTCAATCTCATCGCTCACATCCACATCAATGATCAACAACATAATGTCTACAACTTTGGCTTCGAGATCTACAATCTGAGTAAAAGTCTTGAAAATAAATAAAGTACAACAACAATTAAAGGAGCTAAAGTAAGCTGTTAAATCCGCTTCTAACTTCTATCCTCATTGAGGTCCTTCTATTGGGTCTGTACCTACAAGGTCCATGTACAGAAAAAAAAAAAAGACAAAAAGATTCTATCCAAAATTACAATAGACAAGCCTTTGTGTAATTAATTATGTGACATCAAAGAATAAACAATACAACATGAACTACTCAACTCAAAGTGAAAGGAATTTTATTACTTCTTTTTATAGATTTATTATATACTTTTTCTTTTTTCTTTTTTTTGAACTTCTTTCCAACGCCCACTATGTTAGTCGTTCACAATTGACTCAATGTAGATTAGACATGTCAGATGTTCGCAATCGCCTCAACACATCCGGGTAATATGTTAGTTGTTCGCAATCAACTCAAAATGTTATGTAAATAATCTATTGGGTGACTCAATTAGCTCCATAACTTCTCAATTCCACTTTCTTTGTTTTTACAATACTCAATGTATTTAAAAAAAATATATCATGTAACTTCCAAATTCAATTATGCATAAATGTATGCTTTCTATACATACTTTTCACATAACTACCACACATCATAATTACACGATTTCATGCCCAAAATAACTCATCCAACACACATAAACCGAACCAACAACCCATTCGAAACCGCACAACATGTGCACTAATCAAAGCTACACAAACTGAAGGCTATAGTGGTATTTCGCGGATTACCCATACCTATTTACGAGCTGAAATGTGTAAGAAAATCTGGTAAAGAAAGCCCCTAATACTGGTCCAAACGACCCTTCCAATTGATCTTCCAACCTACTCGATTTGGCATGAACCTTTGCATATATCCAAGCCCACAATTAGGAAACTCAAATGCATAATTAATTTATACAAATCAACCCTTACCGTAATTAGGGCAACTCAAAATTGGAAGAAATGGAGAGGGATATTTACATCAAAATGTTCGCGACGATGTGAGGATTCTGAATATATATGTAGTTTCTGAAAGCATTCACAGATTGATGCGCTATAAGTCCCCAAAGGTTTGGCTTTTACTCCCTTCCTCACTCGTCAATCTCTCTGTCTGGTGAATGCTTACAATATTAATATTTATATTTATATATATATATATATATATATATAAAAGTTGCAAACCAACCACCCCCATTAACTTTTTTGTTTTAAAAATTAAAATGGCCCCACAGTGGGGCATTACACATGTTCTCATTATGAATATTCATCTAAATAAGCAAGCAGTTTGGTGCTTGGTCACCGAAATCCTTCACGGATAGGGGCCCTACTCACAGACACGCTTTCACCCTTTTGTCTCACTAAGTTGACGTGGTGAATGCTTCCTATTGCCTCAACTTCAGCTAAGAATGATTTCTTAATATGTCCGAGACCATCAAGCCGTTTCACTGCTACTTTGGTGCCGTCATTCAAGGTTCCC
>MKEJ01066741.1:0-20342 GCA_001753735.1 Embelia ribes | reverse complement strand
TGATATATTAACAGAATTTTTACTAATTCTTCAATCTCAAATTTAGCTCAAAAAAGTAGAGGTTGCGATGTGAATCTTCTACTCGGATACCCATATCTTTAAAAGTAAAGATTTACTCTCTCATTCTACAAATAAATGTCATGATTTGATTATCGTTTTAGATAAAATCAATAACAATATTTCAAAATTTAAAATTAAATACAAAAGTCGAAATCTATGCTTATTAAATTTTGTAATATTCTTGCCAAATAATCAACATTCCAGGAAAGAAAGTGATAAATATTTTTCGAACAGCCAAATAAATTGTGTCTATTATATTATATTTGATTTTTGTTAAAAACATTGGAAATAATTAAATACTAATTTATCGGTATATAAAAAAAAAAGGGCACAGATTAATAAACATTAAAAGCTCTGGAAACAAAATCTAGGTCCGTCTGGTCCTACATCCAACAAGCCATCGGAGAGAGAGAGAGGGAGAGAGAGAGAGCAAGAGGGGTAGGTACCACGTGGATGATCTCATTCAAAGCTCGTTCGTTAATACTTATGTTCACCAAACTATAAACCATAAACCAAACCAACTACTTAGCACTCATACCCACTTCCCGTCTCAGATTTGTGCTTCAAATTTGGGGATTTTTTTTTGTGATTTTGGGTGTACCCTTTTTGTTTTGTGTACTATGAAGCTCTAAAACAGCAATCACACGGTGAATTGATCTCAACCCAGTTCCCAAAGTTGGAGCTTTCTTTGCTTCTCTAGTTATCTTCAGTAAGGTCTCTCTCTCCCTCTCTATCTCTCTCTCTCTTTAAAAGTTGCTTTTTTAGTTCTATTGAGCTATTTGCCATTAGTTTTCCGATGTTTGATTGGGTTGACTTTTTTGACTTTACTTAACAAGCTTGATCCTTTTTGGGTAGTACTAGTCTAGATCAATATACAAAACCAATTCATATTTAATCACTTTGAGACTATGCTAATTTTTCTCTTAGACAATGATACCAACAATATCACTCAATATGATAATTGCTTAGTGGTTAGCAACTGCTGAGAATGTTATTGGTGGTGTTTAAAGACAGAACTTGATATTTTTATGGGTTATAGCCACACACGCCTCCATGCCGATCTGGGGTAACGGGTTCGTACCTGAAAACAGCCTTCCGGGAAACATCAGGAAGGCTGCGTACATCAGAATCTGCCCAGACCACACAATGCGAGAACTTGCTGACTACACACACACACACACATGTTTATGTATAAAATCTAGATCAATTTACGAAACCAATTCGTAGTTAATCAGTTTCAAAGATTGTTAATTTTTCTGTTAGACATTGATACAAACAGTTGGGAGTGCAGGCTTATTAGTCACCGACTTTTGTACAAGAATAGGTAAATTGGAATTGAAGTAGTGGTATAATTCATGCTATTAAGTCCATATAGGTATGCTTTTTTTGAGATGTAGGTTGATAGTAATATGATGGGATCAAATCGTAATTTGTCAAAGCTGTATTATGTTAGCATCCTTTCATATGAATATTAAATACCACATATACTTCAAAATATTTCTTTCTGAATTGATTTACCATTTTGATATACTTTGATTTAAAAGGTCAAATTAAAGAAAAAGATGGGTACTTGGAAGTCTACAAGAAATATATGAACTTTTAATGGAAGAAAAGACTTGGATAGCATTCATGGAGAGATAGATCAACACAATACAGAGAAATAATGCTAGTCATGGTTTACTAGGTTTAGCATCGATCAATTTGTATTATGTTTTGTTTCTTAACGCTATGTTCGGTATTCTTGTTTCTTGACAAGAAGGGAAATTTTGCGGACATGGTGAATGAAAATTTGCTGAGTTTTTTGATTGAGTGAAAGTGTTAATTCAAATGTCATGGTTATCATTAACAAATAATTACTAAGTAATTTAATTTCCTTTACAAAAAATCACATGTTTTGCTCAGTTTTTTTAGTTATTATTATTTGCAGTCATAACAATATGACGGAAGCCCAACAGGATCCGTTAGTGGGTATAGGCCAAGTTAATAATGGACTTGTAAATGGAGGAGTGCCATTAAGATCCTCAGCTGCAGTATCCGAAGTGGACGAGTTCTGTAATGCTCTAGGGGGATCTAAGCCAATCCATAGTATCTTAATAGCGAACAATGGAATGGCAGCCGTCAAATTCATACGTAGTGTACGAATGTGGGCTTACGAAACTTTCGGCACGGAGAAAGCAATATTACTGGTGGCAATGGCCACACCTGAGGATATGAGAATCAATGCGGAGCACATTAGAATTGCCGATCAGTTCGTTGAAGTCCCTGGTGGAACTAACAATAACAACTATGCCAATGTGCAGCTCATTGTAGAGGTATTCAAACATATTGTTTTTGTTTGTGAGATTTTTTTCGTATTATTATTTGCAGAAATGTAATCTGGCAAGCCAACATAGTACTGTAATGTTGGTCAGTTTGGCGCCAATTAAGCCGATAGAGAAATGTAGCAGAAAACTTCATTTTTCTGCATTTTGTTAATATTGCTTACTTGCTGATACAGATAAGTAAGAAAACTTCATTTTTCTTACTTCAACAATTAGTTTTTTTTAAACATTTTTTATTTTATTTCTGGGTCACCCAGATTGCGGAGAGTACTCACGTTGATGCAGTTTGGCCTGGGTGGGGCCACGCCTCTGAAAACCCTGAGCTACCTGATGCACTAACTGCTAAAGGGATCGTATTTCTTGGTCCGCCAGCTGTATCCATGGGTGCTCTTGGAGATAAAATCGGCTCTTCATTGATTGCTCAAGCAGCTGAAGTTCCTACCCTCGCATGGAGTGGCTCTCACGTAACTTCTCTTGCTCCTAGACTTTGTTTTCAGTTTTACTTTTAGAAAGCTCATCTCTAATATTATGTGATCAACTTTAACATTCTAGGTGAAAATTGAAGCAGATAGCTGCTTAACTACTATTCCAGATGATATATATAGGAAAGCATGTGTCTACACTATAGAAGAAGCAGTCGCTAGTTGTCAAGTTGTGGGTTACCCTGCTATGATCAAAGCATCTTGGGGAGGTGGTGGTAAAGGCATAAGAAAGGTTTGTTTTGCTCTGCCAATTCTATTATCTTATTTAGTGATTATACCTTTTTCGTTGAGTTAGCTTCTAGTTTATAGACGAATGTCTTTTCTGCTGGTTAAGTAAAATTACTAATCAATGGGGGACTTGAGTTAACTGTCTTAAGTTTGAATCCCCATATCGTGCGTATATTTAACATAAAAGCTTTATTATCTGAATAAATTGTACTGCGAATATAATTGTTTTGAATGTGATAGGTTCATAATGATGATGAAGTGAGGGCATTGTTTAAGCAAGTTCAAGGAGAAGTTCCCGGATCCCCTATTTTCATCATGAAGGTTGCTTCTCAGGTAAAAATCATTGCTTAAAGGATTTTAATTCTTCTTTCTGCGGTGTGCAAGTGTCTACCATTATTATCTCACACTAGATTTTGGGTTTCTGAAATTAGAGCCGGCATCTAGAAGTTCAGTTGCTCTGTGATCAACATGGAAACGTTGCAGCATTGCATAGTCGTGACTGCAGTGTTCAGAGACGGCACCAGAAGGTATATCTAGAACTTTTGTTAGAATGATGTGGCAATGGTTATCTTGTGAAATATGTTTATATGAAAAATCAAAGAACGATAAATAAGGAACACAAAGAGATTTGTTGACCCCATTCGTCAATGTGACTACGTCTGGGTGCTACAAGTTTGCGTGTTTTCACTATATGAGATTTTTCTTGGGGTTACATTACAGGAAGAAAAGTATTTATACTAGGGGCCAACCCTAAATAAATAAATATGTAAACTGCTGAAAATCCTCAGTGCGAACGGGTGTACAATCTGTTTAGGCTCTACAATCCCAACATTGCATTGGGGGTTATGTAATTCATTAATTTTCTCGAGTTTGGAGGCTATCGTTGTTCAATGTAACGGCCGTCTTTGAGATGAAGTAATTGCTAATCTTAGTTTTATATGTTGAACAGATTATTGAGGAAGGTCCAATTACAGTAGCTCCTCAAGAGACAGTTAAAAAGCTTGAGCAGGCAGCTAGAAGATTGGCTAAATGTGTAAATTACATTGGAGCTGCTACGGTTGAGTATTTGTATAGTATGGAAACTGGGGAGTATTATTTCTTAGAGCTCAACCCTCGATTGCAGGTTTGTTAAAGTTATATATTGTTTCATGTATTTTTTCCCTCTCCGCCAAAGGGTGTCGAAGCCATAGATAGCTGATCAGAAACAAACCATAGACTTGCATTTTGTGCTCGGAATGGTTTCTCTCTCCTATTCGTTTCCATTATTTTATAGTTGTGAATTTGTTCTGGTTGCTTCTGTATCAGGTGGAGCACCCAGTGACGGAGTGGATAGCTGAGGTAAATCTGCCTGCGGCCCAAGTTGCCGTTGGGATGGGAATTCCTCTCTGGCAAATCCCTGGTTCGTTTTTTTTGTAATCAGACTTGAGCCCTTTCTTTAACCCTTGTTATATTAATTTGGCTGTTAATTTAAATTTTATGTTCCTTTTTTACTAGAAATAAGGCGATTCTATGGAATGGAACATGGTGGGGGTTACGATGCTTGGAGGAGAACTTCCGTTGTCGCTACCCCGTTCGACTTTGATAAGGCTGAATCTATAAGGCCAAAAGGCCATTGTGTGGCTGTGCGTGTAACAAGCGAGGATCCAGATGATGGATTTAAGCCGACTGGTGGGAGAGTACAGGTCAACATTTCGGGAATGAGTAATTGGCAATTACATTTTACGTTTTCTGAGTCTGATTAGGAGTTAAAAAATTTTTTGGTTTTCACAGGAGCTGAGTTTTAAAAGCAAGCCAAATGTGTGGGCATACTTCTCTGTTAAGGTATGTAATTAGGATCATGTTCTAATCGGGTAAACCTTCAAGCCTAACTTATGTAGTGATTGGTCACTGATGACGTGTCCATGATTTTACAGTCAGGAGGTGGAATCCATGAATTCTCAGATTCTCAATTTGGTGAGTTGTTTCAAATGATGCAAAATCTTTAAAATAGCTATCATATGTCTTTGTGTATGTATATGAATGTGTGAAGTATCTCTTTCATTTCTTCTTGTGGTCTTATACTAACTTTTCCCCAAATGTGATGATGTATTTAATTTGAAATTACATGGAAACTAAAATTTAACGTCTTATATCAGGTCATGTTTTTGCCTTTGGAGATTCCAGAGCTCTAGCAATTGCAAACATGGTTCTTGGTCTGAAGGAAATTCAAATTCGGGGAGAGATTCGTACCAACGTTGATTATACCATTGACTTATTACATGCAAGTCCCATGAAATTTGCAAATTCTCAGCTGTCCAAAAACTTCAGCGTCCCTGTTTTAATTTTTTTTTCACCCTCGTGAGTTGTTGCTGACATTTAGGAAACTTCTGTAGGTTTCGGACTACAAGGACAACAAGATACATACTGGATGGTTAGATAGTAGAATAGCAATGCGAGTAAGAGCAGAAAGGCCTCCTTGGTATCTCTCTGTGGTTGGAGGGGCTCTCTATGTAAGTTTTTCTATTATAGTCGGTTTAGAAACAGGAAGAGTTCTTTTGTTCCACAAACATTATACAAAAGTTGGCTCTGGAATGGTATTGCAGTTTGTAAACCAAGAAAAGTTTTTTTTTTGTTTTTTTTGGGGGGGGGCGATTTTCACTGTTTAACGTTTCCGTTGCTACAATTGTAAAATTAAGTATTTCTCTTTACACAACTTGTTATTCACAGAAAGCGTCTGCTAGCAGTGCAGCAATGGTTTCGGAGTACATAGGTTATCTAGAGAAAGGCCAAATTCCTCCAAAGGTACCTTATTAATCTATTTACTCTTTAGTATCAGATAATATGATTTCTTTTTGTTTTATTTTTCATGAAATTTAAGTTTTCAACTGAAATGCCCCATTGCAGCATATATCACTCGTCAACTCCAAAGTTTCTTTGAACATTGAAGGAAGCAAATACACGGTTTGTTTCCAAACATTTACTAAGCTACTTGATTCTACAATAAAGTTTTGGTTTCTAAATTTCTGTCTGTTGTATAGAAAAATCACTAAACTTTGGGAGATGGTTTTTTTAGATCGACATGGTGAGGGGAGGACCAGGAAGCTACAGGTTGAGAATGAACGATTCGGAGATTGAGGCAGAGATACATACACTACGTGATGGAGGTCTACTGATGCAGGCAAGTTTCCATTTTCTTGACCATTAAATGTAATGTTTTTGTTGTGTGAGGAGTACTAAAGTTCATGTTTATTATTGACTTGTACTCAAATTTACCTTGAATTTATTATGCAAAATACTTATTAACTTGCAACGTACACTGAGAAAACCGATTTCCATTATTTTGTTACAGTTGAATGGGAACAGTCATGTTATATACGCAGAGGAAGAAGCTGCAGGTACTCGCCTTCTTATTGACGGAAGGACTTGCTTGCTTCAGGTAATGCTTCAATTCTCTTCTCAGTTGCTCTTTTAATATGTTTTTTGGCTTTTAGTACATACTCATTTTATGTACTTCTATACAGAATGACCACGATCCGTCCAAGCTAGTGGCTGAGACCCCGTGCAAGCTATTGAGGTACTTGGTCGGTGATGGTAGTCACGTAGATGCCGACATGCCTTATGCAGAGGTGGAAGTAATGAAGATGTGTATGCCTCTTCTTTCACCTGCTGCTGGCATTATTCAATTTAAGTTGTCTGAAGGTCAACCTATGCAGGTGATAATACAAAATTTCACCTTCTTAAATGAAATAGTTATATATCAGGAACTTCTAATATTCCATAGTCTTCCTTTTTTCCCTTTTCCTGTGGTACAATTTCAGGAAACCAGAGGTAAATTTTCGTAATGAAAATGCTATATCTTTGCTTGGCAGTGACCAATAGTCCCTTATCTTGTGTAGGCCGGTGAGCTTATAGCGAGCCTTGAATTAGATGACCCATCGGCTGTAAGGAAGGCGGAACCTTTCCATGGTAGTTTTCCCTTGCTGGGCCCACCGACTGCTATTTCTGGTAAAGTACATCAGAGGTGTGCCGCCAGTTTGAATGCTGCCCGAATGATACTTGCGGGCTATGAGCATAATATTAATGCAGTAAGTTTGTTAATTTGTTATGTGATTTGCCTGCTAAGAATCAAAATGTGGGTTCTTTTGGTTTAGTTTCCTAAACATCATTTTGGATATTTTTGGATGAGTTCATTTTGGATATTTTTGGACGAGTTTTGTCCCCCTTCTTTGGGGACCAAATTTTCAACTTTTTTTGAGACAATGAGCTATTGAACTTGACTGAGCTGGTTTTAGTATTTGAAAGTGTGACGTATGTTTTGTCCATACACTCTTCAAAAGTCATTGTCATTATCGTGTTCTTAAATTCAGGTCGTGCAAAACTTGCTGAGTTGTCTTGACAATCCGGAGCTTCCTTTCCTTCAATGGCAAGAGTGTATATCTGTTTTGGCTACGCGCCTTCCTAAAGATCTCAGATTTGAGGTAACTTGAGACGGTTTTTTATCCCTGTCTTTTGAAGTTTATGGTTTTAGTTCTTGTATTCATTTGTTTCTCATGGTATTATCAGCTGGAATCAAAATACAAAGAGTATGAAGGCATCCCAAGCTCGCAAAACCTTGACTTCCCTGCCAAAGTATTGCGGGGTGTTCTTGAGGTTAGTTTGCTACTTTTATGTTTTCATTTTCTAAGGAATATTATCCTTTATTCTGCAATGTTTATTATTTATTAAATATTTCTGCTTTTGCTGCAGTCCCATTTGAGCTCATGTCCTGAAAAAGAAAGAGGTGCACTAGAAAGGCTTGTTGAACCTTTACTTAGTGTCGTGAAGTCTTACGAAGGTGGAAGAGAGAGTCATGCCCGCGTAATCGTTCAGTCCCTCTTTGAAGAATATTTGTCAGTCGAGGAATTATTCAGTGACAGCATCCAGGTGAGTTTCCCTAGAACAGTCTAACTTAATATCATCATTTCTAATATAAATAATACTATATTAAGGAGTGCCATAAGTTTGCTGAATATTTTTGTGCAACGATCCTTTTTTATATATTTACTAGGAATTTGAATGTGTCTTACTAATGGAATGTCTTTCTAATTATTCGTTTTGGCTCTTTCTTATCCTCAGGCTGATGTGATTGAACGTCTTCGACAACAGTACAAAAAAGATCTCTCGAGAATTGTGGATATTGTGCTGTCTCATCAGGTGAACTAAATACTTCTTTATAAAGTACCTTAGCTTCTTAATCTATTCTTGAAATTGCTACTAATTTTTCCTCTTAACAAAAAATTGTACCCGTTGGTTTCCAGGGTGTGAAGGGTAAAAACAACTTGATACTACGACTCATGGAGCAGTTGGTGTACCCTAATCCTGCTGCTTACAGAGATAAACTAATCCGATTCTCTGCTCTCAACCACATGAACTATTCTGAGGTGATTATCCATTTTACTTGAGCTCTCTAATTTCGTAAAGAATCATTTTTGATGGAAAGAGTTGAATATGAATCAAATTTTGTGCTATGATGTCCTTTTACAGTTGGCATTGAAGGCAAGTCAACTGCTAGAACAAACCAAGTTGAGTGAACTCCGATCAAACATAGCAAGAAGTCTTTCTGAGCTAGAGATGTTTACTGAAGATGGTGAAACTTTGGACAGTCCTAGGAGAAAAAGTGCCATTAATGAGCGTATGGAAGATCTGGTGAGTGCCCCGCTAGCTGTTGAAGATGCCCTTGTGGGTCTCTTTGATCATAGTGATCATACCCTTCAGAGGCGGGTTGTAGAGACTTACGTCCGTAGACTTTACCAGGTACTGTAATTTAGTATGGTGTTCACATTTGCTTTTGAATTTGTAGTTTAGTTCTCTTTTGGATGCTTACTTTTTGATTAAGCAATCAAACCTTTTAACTTTTCCAATGCCTTGTAACGTTCTGTTTTTGTGAAAATTTTTAGCATATTTTCCAGCACGCCAAGAAAAACATTACTGCAATACCTTGAAAATTCAAGTGCTTAATTGCTAAAATTAGAGAATGGTCGGAGAGTGAAGTAGGATTGGTATCGAAGTCATGAATATAGAATGTTTTAGTGTAGAATACCTACTAAACTATGTTAATTCAACCTCCAACTTTTTTTTCAGCCCTACCTCATAAAGGGAAGTGTGAGAATGCAATGGCATAGATATGGCCTAATTGCTTCGTGGGAGTTTTTGGAAGAGCGCATTGAAAGGAAATCCATGTCCGAAGACCTGTCATCGAACAAATCATTAGTCGAAAAGCGTAGCGAGAAGAAATGGGGAGCCATGGTCATTATCAAGGCTCTTAGGGATTTGCCAACCGTGATAAGTGCTGCTCTGAAAGAAACAACCCGTAGCTCACAAGAGACGACCATCTCGAATGGGCCCTTTGAAGCAGTTAGCCACGGCAATATGATGCACATTGCCTTGGTGGGAATCAACAACCAGATGAGTTCACTTCAGGATAGGTATGTATTTCTCTTAACATAAACAAATGGAAAATGTAATTTCCTTTCACCGACAATTTAGAATTTTTTTTACACCAGCAGGGGTTGGATGACATATTTACATATCTTATGGTCACCACATATATTCGTGTACAAACACATGTTATGGATCTAAGTCTGCTTGTAAAACACCTATGCTCTGACGGTGGAGAGGAACTTCATCGTAAATACATGTATAGGTTTATTTATATATATTATATATGAATATATATACATAATCTATTTTTGCATGTCGGTTAATTGGGTTCTAAATTGCTTTTTCCTAGTGTTCACCTTTTCTCGGTAATCAATTTATTAATAGAATCTTGTGTTGCAACATTATTTCTTTTCTTAATCGTGTCTTCTGTCCCTGGACTGTGTGCAGTGGCGATGAGGATCAGGCTCAACTGAGAATCCACAAGCTGGCAAAAATTGTTAGAGAGAGAGAAGTAGGTTCGAGTCTAAGAAATGCTGGTGTTGGTGTGATTAGCTGTATCATACAAAGGGATGAAGGGCGGACCCCAATGAGGCACTCGTTCCATTGGTCAACCGAGAAGCTCCACTATGAGGAAGAACCCCTATTACGTCATCTCGAACCTCCGCTATCTATATATCTTGAATTGGTATGCTCCTAGAAATCCGAACTTAAAAAGTTTAGTATTTTACCCTTCCAGATGCACCCTAAGATGGAATGTGTATTTGAATTAATATTGCTACTAATTCGCCTTTTTGCTAATGCAGGAAAAGCTCAAGGGTTATGAAAATATGAAGTACACGCCCTCTCGTGACCGTCAGTGGCACTTATACAGTGTCATGGACAAGGCGGCACCCATCCAAAGGATGTTTCTAAGAACCCTTTTGAGGCAGTCAATTTCAAATGAAGGGTTTATGGGACTCGACGTGGGAACAAACAGGTCCCAGTTGGCTATGACTTTTGCGTCTCGGAGCATTTTGAGGTCCCTGATGACAGCCATGGAGGAGTTGGAACTTCATGTTCATAATGCTTCTATGAGAGCCGATCATGCTCATATGTATCTCTACATAGTACGGGAACAAAAAATATATGATCTAGTGCCATACTCAAGGTAATTAAAGTTGGGTGAAAATTGAATGGCTACCATGTACTCTGTCATTTCCAAATAGACATTATGCACTTTTAAGTTTTTGCAAAATTTTCAATTGGCATATTCGTTTATTCCTGTTCAAATTAATCGCAGCAGAGGCTCACACTGCAACTCGCATAACGTTAAACACAAATTGAACTCGTATCAACATCTATGGTCACCCATAACAGGAAACACTAGGTCATGCTCCTAAGAAAACTAGATTGGGTTAGCTAACTTTTAAAATCTGGTGGCCATGGTGGTTGAGTTGAATCCAAATCACGATCAAAGTCACGTGAGTAAGACGAGTGGGTGTTTTTGGTTAAGAATTTTAGCAGTGATAAGCTTAGTGGTGATCAATTGAAGAAAGTAAATAGTTTGTGGTGGTTAATTGAAAAAATTGAATAGGACATGGTAAATTGCAAAAGTCTTATTACTTGTTGGCTATTTGAAAATGGCGTGTAGTACATGGTGGTTATCTGCTTTTTACCCTAAACTTTTATGTTAGTCCTGGTGAAGAAACGATAGTCAGAGAGATATCTAATACTTTGATATCTTATGACAGTGCCGTTGAAATTGATGAAGGCAAAGAAGAAGCCACTGTTGAAAAGATATTGGGTGAGGTGGCACGTGAAATCCATGCATTTACTGGTGTGAAAATGCACCGATTAGGTGTTTGTGAGTGGGAGATCAAATTGTGGATCACATCTGCAGGACAAGCCAGTGGTGCTTGGAGGGTCGTAGTTGAGAATGTTACGGGTCATACTTGCATTGTCCATGTGAGTTTTTTACTCTTATTAGTTTAAGAATGAAGGAAGCAAAATAAGCTTTAACTGTTTCTTTTTCAGATCAATAAAAATGTTTTGTAATATTCACGAATATGATTTTCAGATATACCGAGAGTTGGAGGATCCTGCCAAACAAAGAGTTGTCTATCATTCTACGTCAGGTGAAGGAAAACTGCATGGCATGCCTGTGAACGAGCAGTATCAGCCATTAGGAGCACTTGACCGTAGACGGCTTTTGGCCAGGAAAAGCAACACAACATACTGCTATGACTTCCCTCTGGTAAATTCTTCAAACGCTTATTTTTGTGAATATATAACTATATATATGTGTGTGTTTCCTTATTCTAAATAAGGACATCTATTTCAGGCTTTTGAAACAGCATTGGAGAAGTCGTGGGCGGAGCAATGTCCTGGTAATAGTGCACTCAAGGGCAAACTCGTCAAAGCTAAAGAGCTTGTATTTGCTGACCAAAAGGGCGACTGGGGTACCCCTCTTGTTGTCGTTGAGCGCAAACTTGGTTTAAACGATGTTGGAATGGTAGCGTGGACTTTGGACATGTGTACACCTGAGTTTCCGTCTGGGAGGACAATTTTGGTTGTGTCTAATGATGTGACATTCAAAGCGGGCTCCTTTGGTCCTAGAGAAGATGCATTTTTCCTTGCTGTGACGGATCTTGCTTGTGAGAAAAAGCTCCCCCTCATTTACTTAGCTGCTAACTCGGGGGCTCGTATCGGGGTAGCAGAGGAAGTGAAATCTTGCTTCAAGGTGGGATGGTCCAACGAATCAAACCCTGAAGGTGGTTTTCAATATGTGTATCTAACTGCCGAAGATTATTCCCGAATTGGATCTTCTGTTATCGCTCACGAAATGAAGCTACCGAGTGGAGAAACACGGTGGGTGATAGATAGCATTGTTGGCAAGGATGACGGACTTGGGGTGGAAAACTTATCGGGTAGTGGAGCGATCGCTAGTGCGTATTCAAGGGCATACAAGGAAACATTCACCTTAACGTATGTGACAGGAAGAACTGTTGGTATTGGTGCTTATCTGGCTCGTCTTGGTATGCGGTGCATACAAAGACTCGATCAGCCTATTATTCTTACAGGTTTCTCTGCGTTAAACAAGCTATTGGGAAGAGAGGTTTATAGTTCCCATATGCAACTCGGTGGGCCCAAGATCATGGCAACAAATGGAGTTGTTCATCTTACGGTCTCGGACGATCTCGAAGGAGTGTCCTCCATACTGAAGTGGCTTAGCTATGTACCACCATATCTAGGGGGCCCACTTCCGATTTTGCCTCCCTCGGACCCTACGGAAAGGCTTGTTGAGTATTTGCCCGAGAATTCTTGTGATCCACGAGGAGCTATTAGCGGTGTTGTGGATTATAATGGCAAGTGGCTTGGGGGTATGTTCGACAAGGATAGTTTTATCGAGACCCTTGAGGGGTGGGCTAGGACGGTGGTGACAGGGCGGGCAAAGCTTGGTGGCATCCCGGTCGGGATAATCGCAGTAGAGACTCAAACCGTTATGCAAGTCATCCCTGCGGACCCAGGCCAGCTTGACTCCCACGAGAGGGTCGTGCCTCAAGCGGGCCAAGTTTGGTTCCCTGATTCGGCAACAAAAACGGCCCAAGCTTTGATGGATTTCAACCGAGAAGAGCTTCCGCTTTTCATTCTTGCAAATTGGAGAGGGTTTTCAGGTGGGCAAAGGGATCTCTTTGAAGGGATTCTCCAAGCTGGGTCGACTATTGTTGAGAACCTTCGTACATATAAGCAACCCGTATTCGTATATATACCTATGATGGGCGAACTCCGCGGCGGGGCATGGGTGGTGGTGGATAGTAGGATTAACTCGGACCATATCGAGATGTATGCGGAGAGGACCGCTAAGGGTAATGTTCTCGAGCCCGAAGGTATGATTGAGATTAAATTTAGAACGAAGGAGTTGCTCGAGTGCATGGGTAGGCTCGATCGACAGCTCATTGATCTCAAGGCGAAATTACAAGAGGCAAAGAAAAATGGGGATCATTCAGCTTTCGAATCCATTCAGAAACAGTTAAAAGCGAGGGAAAAACAGCTTTTGCCGATATACACACAAATAGCTACGAAATTTGCTGAGTTACACGATACTTCTCTGAGAATGAAGGCTAAGGGGGTTATTAAAGAAGTCGTGGATTGGAAAAATTGTCGGTCTTTCTTCTATAAGAGACTAAATAGGAGGGTTAGTGAGTGGTTATTGATCAAGAAGGCGAGAGAAGCTGCAGGTGACAGGCTTCCATATAAATCTGCTTCCGAAATGGTTCGAAAATGGTTTTTGGAATCAAAAGTTGCGGAAGGGAGAGAGGAGGCCTGGACAAGTGACGAACTTTTCTTTACGTGGAAGGATGAGCCGAAAAACTACGAAGAGAATCTACAAGAGTTGCGTGTGCAGAAAGTGTTGATGCAATTATCGAATATTAGCGATTCTCCTTTGGATCTACAAGTTCTGCCTCAAGGGCTTGCTTCACTTCTAAACAAGGTAAACTGCCTACTAGGTTTTTTTGCTTTACTGCACGTGTGTGTGTGTATATATATATATATATATTGAAACAAGAAAACTAGGAAACTTGGTTGGTTAATTAGTCCTCGTAATAATTTTGGTGATTTTATCTAAAAAGGACGCAGGTTTAGAAACCAAATGGATGACGTGTTTTTTGTTAATTCCATTTTTCCTTCTTAACCCTTTTTGAAGTAACATCGCAACGAAGATACTTGTAACAGCTTCTTTATTCTTAATCCCAAAACAAGTGAAATTGAGAATGAAAACAAGCTAAAAACGTATACACATTATCCTTGTCAAAGAAGTATATACGTTATCCTTTTTCTTCGAACTAAATTAAATTTTTGCATTTTATGTAGGTGGAACCATCAAGTCGGTCAAAATTGGTCGATGAACTTCGGAAGGTGCTCAATTGATCAGACTGTTGTTCCAAACGTCTTTGGTACATTAGCTTCCTATGGAGCCCGAAATTTGAAAATCCATTTCAATGAAGGATCTATATATGAATAATCAACACTTGAAGGCACTTTATGTGAGTTTTCTTGTCATTTCGAAATGTATATTGGTGTAGAATTATTTATTTCGACCGTTGAGAAAATAAAGAGGTACCACTCTTCATGAGTTTTATGTTTGTGGGTTTGTCTGTCATGATGACTTCGATTTTCTGATAATGATCTGTTGAAAATAGCTAATAATGTTCCGTGTATGTAGTCGGAGAGGGAATTCTGATATATGTAGTAATGCAAATCATTCCGCTATGTTTTTTGTTTCTCTTTTTTCATTTTTCGGTTACTTTTGTTCTGAACAGATTCCCTGAGGGATGCAGATTTCCTATGTACGAATATGCAGAAATTTCATTTGTATCTTCGTTCAGACATTGACACACAGGAGAGCGAAAATCTGTGTTTCTAAATTAAATTTTGCTTTACTTCTATTTGTCAATGCATGAACAAAGGTGTGTAAGAAATTCCTATATGCCTGTACGTGGGAAATCTGCATTTTAATCAAAACGCACACACGGACTTAACATTAACCGCACAGCATTTCAAAAACTGCCAGTTTACATTAGTTTTGAAATAAACAAATTCTGTGCCCATGACGAACAACTGGTCTCAAATTTATTCGAGTTTCTTCGACCATCGCAACGAAAGTAGAGCATGAATGGAGGCAACTTTTTATTCTGGAATGCTGAAATAACAAATGTTCCATCTTAATCTTATTAACAAAAACAAAAACGAAGCTCTTTCCAACAAAATCTTAAAGTTCGACATCCTCACTTGTTCCTGAGCATTTCTTTCTCTTTCGCCTCCTTCTCCATCTTTTTAAGCTCCTCGCGATTCCTTTTCCCTTTCTCTTCTTTCTTTCTCGTCTTTTCTTGTTTGCATTTCATTTTCTCCTGTTTTTAGCTCTTCCTTCGACATCTCCTTTTCTTAAGTGGAAACAAATCTTTGGTTGAGAGGATCGATTCGTCTATGTTGTATCGTAAGACAACTTATAGTCTTTTCGTAATTTCTTTGTTTTGTTTCGGGTGATATAAGGCAGTTAATACTTCCATACTTCTTGAAAATGATGCTTTGCCTTTGCCGGCTCTTTGATTTTTGCTTTGTAACTACTGTATGTTTTCAAAATTGATTCTAAATTTCAGTTTACACGAAAGCGGGAAAAATGGTATATTATTTTGCTTTTCCTCGAAGAAACCCGGTTGTGACATACTGTAAATGTGTACTACGACTTGAACCATTTTTTAGCTTTCGGGCAAAATTAGGTTTGGGGTTAAAAAATTCACCCAAATGGAAAATTCTCGATAGTTATATTGTTGGTGTTACTTTAATAGTCCTCAACGAATATAAGAAACAAAAATGTGAATTATCATGTGCTGAAACCCGTATCTAATTCGTTAAAATCTTGCTATAAACCGAACAAAATAGAATAAATTCTTGACATAGAAATGAGAAAAAAATATAAGAAATATATTTGGTAACATTCACACGAACGGTATCCATCAAAACATTAAGAAGCAAATAAAGACTTTAGGCAACTCGAAGTATGAGTTTACGTGTGGTAATGGAACGCATTCTTGTAAGGCGAAAGCTTCTAAATGAAAAAAACCATATACGGAATATGAGCACTCTTGTCCGTTTTTTGCCTCGTATTGTAAAACTTTATTTACATATTGTATAGAATAGAGCTTTCGAAGGTCACCCTCGCCTCCATTCAGTCTGCCATTGCCTATTAAGGGAACAAGTTGTCACCGCATCTCCTACCGAAAGGATTGGCGTTTGTTCAGGATTTGCCAGAACGAGCATAATCTTATAGATAGAACTATCTATCATGATATTACAATTTCATAAATATATTCGACACTATATTTTATTTACAATTCGTAGGAGGATATAACCAAATAATTGAAAAATGTAGGGAAAATAATTCGATATATTATCGCGCTTTAACATTGCAAGTCTGGCAGCTACGTGAGAACTTAACGTGACAGTTATACCAAAAATCAATTTTATGACATGTAAAATCTCACTATCACCATCTCCCCCAAGTAGCTATGTCTTTCTCATCTAATGACAAATACGGACTCTTAAAATGAATTTTGATTGGTAAAAAAACAATTAGTAATTTTAGGGAAGGAGATAAAATCTAAGTAATTCTATGCTCAATAAACAATAATTTGAAAAAATAAAGAAATATTTTATATATGTATATATATTGCACACGTATCACACATGCGGGCTCTAGTTCATTTACAACCGATTATAAAATTTTAATGAGCTTGGGTCATAATGGTATTTTGGGCTTATTATACAGCCCAGTTCACCCATAAGCCCTAGGGCTTATTTACTCTTCAATAATTAAATAACAACTTTCGAAATCATAGAACGGCTGCTCTCTCTCTCTCTCTCTCGATTAGGGTTTCCGCCGGAGCAGCACTGCAGGAAAAGATGGTGGCCGCCGGGAAGAAGACGGTAATCTCTCTCTCTCTTTCTATATCTCTCTCAGTTGATGCCTTTTAGTCTCACTTTTATCAATGATATATATATATATATATGCAGAAGAAGACCCATGAGAGCATTAATAACAGGTTGGCTCTGGTGATGAAGAGCGGAAAGTACACTCTTGGGTACAAGACTGTGCTCAAGACCCTCAGAAACTCCAAAGGTTTTTACATTTTTTTCATTTTTAGGTTTTTGATTCGTATAATTGTCTATTTGTGTCTGCTAAACTGATTTCGAGGTTTTTGTTCTTCGAAACATTTAAGGGTGCCAGGTTACCTGAACTATGTAGGTGGTTCGCACATTTTTTCTTAGGGGCCGCACAATAGAAATTGTTAAAAGATTCAATTTTATACATAATTGCTGAAGAAATTTCCGAGGTCGAGCGACCAGGACCCCTCTTGCTCCCCCTTTCCCCGTTTCTAACTCTGCTATTTCCAATCCTTTTAATCCTTGTATCCTAAAGTCCTAAAAATAGAGCTGAAGTATAGAGACACCAGATCCTTAATAATTAATAAAATAGAACTGGGAATGAAGTAATACACTAGTCCTAGGAGAGATATTAGTATGCGAGATAGAGTAGTTTTAGATGCATTGCTGTGTGAGTTTCCTTAAATTTTATCCCAGAAATTTATAGCAGAGACCCATTTAAGATTCCTGCCTGGAATGACAACAGGTTGTCCCTTTCTCCATTTTCTATTGTAATTTTGAAAAAATTATATGTGATCGGGTGATTTTGGGTTTTCAATTTGCTGATATTTTGTATAATTTGATTGGTTTATTGTTGGTGGGTGGCCTTTTTCTATCATTTTCCTGGAAATTATTTTTTTAAATTGTGATGGGTATTCCATTTGGGGAATTGGTATGTGATTTGATTGACGTAGTGTTTGGTTGGTGATTTTACTTCAGGTAAGCTGATCATTATCTCGAATAATTGTCCACCCCTGAGGAAGTCTGAAATTGAGTACTATGCTATGCTTGCCAAAGTTGGAGTTCACCATTACAGTGGAAGTGAGTACCTCACATTGTTTCAGTTTTTATTATCCATTGCAGCATAAATTTGTTTCATGTATACTTATAGATGTGTACGCTTGTGTGTATTAGATCTTATATATGTGCTGCTTGTGAACTATATTTCTTGACTTAGTTTATTGCTTATGTTACATTATACTGCTGGTTTGTTGCTTGCTTGGGCAATGAGCAATTCATGGTAAGCACGGTTGTGTAGTAACTAGTAACTATAGTCCTGCTTCACTTTATTAAGACTCTTATTGTTTGGCGATCTGTTAAAATATCTTTCCCCTGCACAGCTTCTTTCACGCAAGTATGTAGTAAGAGTAGGTTATTTTTATCCTAGTTTGTTACAGGGATTTAATATCCAAGAATATTTCATTTCCCTCCCACACATCCTCCTAAGCCAATGATCAATTTGGTCTTAACTCTATTCCCGAGGTCCCAATTTTGACTTTTTACCACATCCTCTTTTGCCTAGTCATTCTTAATGCTTTGCTTTATGGTTAAAAGACTTCTAATTATTGGTCCCCTGAGCATATTGTTGGAGTGGGCAGGCAATTGCGTTGATACTCTTATGAGAAGAAAACATAATTTGAGGGCTGATTGCCAATCACATTCTTCTGTTTTTCGTCTTTGAAATGTCATCCAAGTTGAAGTTATGTTAGTTGTGACTTAATTGATCATCTCTTTGGCTTAGTTATATGTGCAATTTATCATTAGAATCGACATCCTGTACTCAAAATTATTCCGGTTACCAGTTATAACAGTCTCCTTGTCTTGGATTAGTTGCTCTGAAATCCTTAAATCATCAGCTAGTTGTAGCCAGTCTTGGAATCTTTTAATAGTATTTGTGTTTATTTGACATTTCAGTTGATCATTCCAATCTACTGAAACTCTTTCATGATGTACTTTTGCTGTTGTTTTGTTTGTGCAGTCTTATTCATTGATTGTGGAGACAGTTCTAGCAGAATTTAACCGACTTCTACATTCCGCACTAGTTTTGATTCAGATTTGGGTACTTGCAAATATGTATATTCACTGCTTCATTCTTTACTTTTTGTAGATAACGTTGACCTTGGAACTGCATGTGGAAAGTATTTCCGTGTCTCCTGTCTAAGCATTGTTGATCCAGGTATTTAACTGTTTTCGCATCTATCTTAGCTCCATGTTTCTATGTCAGCTTTAATCAACTATTTGTATTTCTTTGATGACTCAGGTGATTCGGACATAATCAAGTCACTACCAGGCGATCAGTGAAGTGTCATTTGGTAGCATGTTCACTTAGTTTCATGTTTGTAGTTGGAAATCATATTGTGCGGTTCTATGTCCCGAGAAATGTTTCTTCTAGTTATATGGGCCTATGTGGTTCCATTTATATCTGTTCTGGATCCTCTGTCAATTACGTTTCTGATCCATTGTTTTCCGTTGAATGTTAGACCGTGGCTTTTCAAATCTATGCATCTTTTTCTCTTATGTGTCTTTTGTAGTTAATTTTGCTCGGGGTCGATACCAAATGTTAATTTTCTAACATTTCTTGTGTAGTGGAGACTGAGATCCTGAGCATTTCTTTTGTTGGGGGCTTAATCAAAATTTAGATCTTTTTGGCTATATATTAGGAGTATGCTTGTGGAGCCTAGGTGAAACAATTATCTTCATTCATCGGTTAATTTTAAGCACGAGTGCTAGCAATCGGGCAGCATTTGGTGCATCGAAAGTTGGTGTAAGCATTAATTGTGCTGTGAAGTCAATGGATTCTTGAATATTTGTGAGTGCTATTTGTCTATTTGCTATAATTCTGATCATATAGTATACCCATTTCAAGGGGTGTTTTTGTTAACTTAATACCATAGGAGTAGGTTTAATACCATAGGAGTAGGGTGTCATTCGACCTGCATTTTTGTAGGTCTACCTGCGGACCTGCCGGGTAAATTCGCACCTGCCATGTAATGGATTCATACTCTCACTGCACTTGTAATTATGTAGGGAGGGTATGGGTCTGAGAAGCAAACTTGTAACCCGTAAAATAGGCCCGTTGGTGAGTCCACTTACCATAGGGAAGTGCACTAACCTCCCTTAATATAAAAAATTACCTCCTTAAATTAGGGGCTTCTTTATATTGATGGGACATATGGATCCCAAATTTATATAATTGATCTATCTTTGAAATTATATATATGGTATATCTTAATATAATTCGTCAATAATAATGGTGAATTAATTATTTTTTTCAACAATTCGTTACAAACAAAGACAAATTGCAAGTAAATAAATTTTAAATTTTTCTAAGGCAATTCGCCATACACAAGGGTGAATTGTCATATATATATATTTTTATAATTCGCCATTA
>MKEJ01066733.1:0-10509 GCA_001753735.1 Embelia ribes | reverse complement strand
TAACTTCAACTACAATTATGCATATATGTAAAAGTTTTCTACATATGCTTTTCACATAACTACCACACATCACTACACGATTTTATGCCCAAAACAGCCCATACAACACCCATAAACCAAGCCAACAACCCATACAAAGTCACACAACATGCACACTAATCAAAGTTACACAAACTCAAGGCTATAGTGGTATTCTGCGGACTACCCATACCTATTTTGAAGAGCTGAAATTTCTACGAAAAACTGATGGTAACTCCCCCAAAATTTGTCCTCTTAACCCCCCGAATTGATCATTAAAACCTACCCTATTTGGCGTGAACCTATGCATCTATCCAAGCCCACATTTAGGGAAACGCAAATGCATAATCAATTTGTACAAATCAACCATTACCACAATTAAGGCAACTCCGAATTGGAAGAATCGGGAAGGGATACTTACGTCAAAATGTTTGCAACGATACGAGGATTCCGAATATGTAGGTACTTTTTTAAAGCGGCTCACGGATTGATGCGCTATGAGTCCCCAAAGGTCCGACTTTTACTCCCTCCCTCTCTATTTTCTCCCTCTGGGGTTTTTTTTCTTTAGATATGATATATATAAATATAAATGGCAAACCAATTACCCCATTACTTCTTTGTTTTAAAAATAAAAGTGGCCCCACAGTGGGGCATTGTAGATTTAGTCTTATCAAAGGATTCATCCGTAATGCTGTACTTTCTCAAAAAATATTTGTGCTTCTTGTTTATTATTTCTACCATTGACTAGTGAATGGTACGTACTTGACATTTGATGATATAAACTTTTGATTAGAATTGTTTGAAGCTGATTACCATATGAAGTAGTTGCATTATGACCTTTGGGTTCTTTTGGCATGAATTCATCAAAGCTACCTGGGAACTTGCATTAAGTTCCATGAACAAAGTTTTTTTTTTTTTGTTAGTATTGATTTTTAAATTATTGATCATATGTTCTCAACCATTGTTAATCAGAGGATTCAACCTCTTCTTTAAGGTTTCTGTGAACAAATTGGTTTTCTGCATTCATATGTGGGAGATAATCTCAGTGTCTTAGACAAGGTCTTTTTTAATCTGTAAGATTATGCTTCCCATTTTTGTGTAATTTGTTTACATATACGTCATACACATATTAGGTGTGTGGCCATGATTTCTATTGGAGTAAGGATCACCTATTACTCCACACATTCTTCTGTATTAGCTTATGTTATTCAACTTGTTGGGTTTTCAAAAGTGTCCTTAATCTTGTTTAGATGATATCAAACCTCTTTAATTGTTGGGTTCCCTTTAGTGCTACCCTATGCCAGTTCTTTCTTTTGCTCTTTCTTCAGCTTGTCCTGTTTTGGTGGAGCAGTTCAGGGTAGGTGAGATGTTGGCTTTTTTATATTATGCTACATGTCGGTTATGTTAAAGTTATATTTTTTTTATGGCTATAATTTCTTGAGTTCTTTAATTTTGATAAGAGATTATCATTCACATCCTTAACTTAGGCCTGGTTTGAGAATGTTGGTGCTTTTTAAAATCCACTTGTTAAAGCCGCTTTTAAAAGTTGATTCTAAAAATGAGTATAATACTAGTGTTTGGTAAATAAATTCTAAAAGATAATTTGATAAGTAGTATAATGTTTGGTAATATGGTATTTTTATTGTAAAAAGATGGGTATATAATGGGAAACGTAGAAAATAAAAAGGAGTTTGGAAATTAATGAAAGGTAAAGCAGAAGCAACTTTTAAAAACATTGCTAAGTCTGCTTCTAAAAGTACCCTTAAAATGCAGAATCAGATTATAAAAAGAATGTGATGTACTATTCACCAGACCCGTAAGGCTACAATTTCCATTTAAAAAAATATAGAAGCAAATAGAAAAAAGCAAAATATCAAATTGGGCCAAGTGCTAAGAAGGATGCATCTTCTCATTTTCATCTCTCGTATTCCCTTCTCAAGTATAATTCTTGAGCTATCACGAAAATTACATTTTCCTTTATATTATATATGGCTTTCTTTAATAACTATCATAAGTTGCACCACATTAGCTGACCTACTTTATTGACCCATGTTCTCTTATTGTTTCGCTCGGTTACCCATGGTGTGTCAATCTTCAAGAGCTTGTTGTGTTGTGCACTATTGATCATTCAAGAGTGTTATAATAACATCGGGGTGCATGGTCAATTATTTCAATTGGCTTCCATTTTCGCAAGTAGGGTTTGAGGCTTTTTGCCAACAACCTTTCCAAGCATTCCTTCACAATCAAAGTTTAAACGCTATGTAAATCAAGTAGCGGAGAAATCAAGTTGGTGTTTAGATTCCACGAAAAACCAACTTTTCGTTTGAAACCTTTGTTTTCAGTTAAAAATAACTGGCATGTATCTTGGGGAGTTAGATAACAGACTATTAAGAGACTTGACCGGAGGAAGAGTTACCCGTCTGGAGAGAACTTCACTAGTCCATCCAATTTAGGCCGCATCTCTTTTCTCCATACCTTTCTTAGTAGAGGTTTAATAAATTTTCAACAAGATTTTTTGTGAAATGGTATAGATGAAGCTAGGTTAGGCCATGGGGGACATGGCACCCTAGCTTTCAAAAACCAGCAATAAATATCTAAGGTCATCCTCATAGCACATGCAATCTTGTGGCCAATTTCCAAATTGCTGAAGTCTAATGTTAGAAACTTCTTCATGTTTTCTTGAATCCAGGTGACTTCTAATACTTCTATTCATGTGTACTATAATTTCATAAGAGGTGTCGACGATATACGCTGGCTAAGCCTTACAAAATTCTCTGTATTGCTGCAGTTCAGCCTTAGCCAAATATTTTCTAGAGTTGTTTAGTGAAAAAAACATAAATTTTAAGAAGCCATAAAATCAATAAGTTCAAGATGAAAATTTCTTGGCTCATTTTTATTTTGAACAATCCTTTAGTGTGACAAGTTATAAGGATATAGTATAAATGCACAAATTTTGTTCACACATCTTTAAAATAATCTAGGGAGCGGTGACAGGATCAAAGCTGGTCAGACAATGGGTAAACGTAATATACAGTGACGTGTTCACTGATCTATTTAATTTTCTTCCATGTTCCAAGGGAAGTCGTTTTGTCATCTTGGTCCACGATTTTCCAGGTGCTCTCATCATTGGGAAATATGGTCTCTGGCAATGATAATTCAGTATACTTGGCTCCGAACCTCCCAAGAAGAAAAAAACAATTTTGGTAGTTTTAAAGCTAATTGATAATTCAGCATACTTCAATCTGTACTTCCCAATGGTCTAATGGATCAGGCTCAGGACTTGCCCCAAGGAGAAAAAAACAGTTTAGATAGTTTTATAGATCCCCTTCTCCTCTACATTAATAGTTCCCTACAAATGTCAATTAGATTGGTTTAGAGGTTTCAATCCAAAATATATCCAAACCAAATATATTTGGATTGGTTTAGGATTGAGTTAAAAATAAATTTGGTTTGGATTTGGATCAAATCCTAAATCTAAAAATTAGGTTTTGGTTTGGTTTGGACTGGTTTGGTTTTTCATTTGGATCAGATCCGATCCATAATATATGATTATCCTTTGATATCATGTCTCTCTCCAACTCTCTCTCTCTCAGTTTGTCAGAAACGTTCCCCCCTTCTCTCTCTCTCTCTTTTGTTGGAGAAAATGAAGTTGCTACAACTAAAGAGAATCTAAATTCATGTGCATGTACTTTTTTTTTTTTTAAATTGAATTTGATTCTCGGTTTCGGGATGAATTTATTTAACTATTTAAAAATTAGAAATAAAAATAATTTTTATTTACAATTTTAAAACAAGTAATTCGTATGTATTTTTATTTATATTATATTGCCTATTTGAGTGTACAAAGAAATCACAAATATTAAAAAAATATATATTAAAGAAACGTATTTTGTATTGAAAATAGAAATTGTTTGAGTTGGTTTGATAATGGTTTGGTTTATAATGGTTTTGGGTTGAGTTTCGATTAGGTTGAAAATATTTTGAGTTTGGCTTGGTTTTGGTTGAAAGGTATTTTGGTTTGGATTTGGATTGAATTATTTGATTATTGGTTTGGTTTGGTTTGGTTTGGGTTGAACCAATTGCCATAGTTCCCTTGGACCACACAATAGGGGGAGCCCAAAGCCCCCAAGGGTCACTGCTCTTGTTTAACCGACAGTATAAAAGAGGTGATTCTCAAGGAAAACAATTGCCAATACAAAGACAGGTAATTCTCAAGTGATATTACACAAACAAAACCCCTAGCCAGTTTACTAACCAGGATATCTTCTCATTTAATGTCCTGTGTCCAGCAAGTTCTGGACAGTATTCCAATCATGTATGGAACCATCATATTGTTGAAGCCTACCTTGTGAAAATAAAAGAAAATTTTTTGGGAGATTTTTATTGTTTGTGATGAGGAGAAAGCCAAAAAGCGGTTGAGGAATCTTTTTTGAGATCTTTTCAAAAGAAAACTTTTTAGGGTATACATTGGAAATGGATTTTATTTTGCCTTGGCACAGGGTACAAGGAAAAACTCATTTGTTATTATCTTCGTAGTTCATCTTTTGGTTAACTATATCGGGAAAAAACTCAAAAAGCTCATCTAATGAGTACACTAAAGGGAGTTTTTTAAGGAACAATTTTCTAAACACTGAAAGTTAAAACATAAAACAAACTTTTTTCTGGATCTAGGAAAATAAGATCCAAAAACCAGAACCATAACCAAGCAAGTCCTAATTGGTTTTCAAGACTTAATATTCGGAGACTCATAGATACTCACTAGAGAACTCACTTTTTTAGGGAAGCTGGTAAATTATAAAGGAGTTCACTTAGATGAGTCTATTCTGAAAAAGTCGAACAAAGAAAAAAAATGACTTCCATTTAAAAAAATAAAATAAAATTCATTTCATAAAAAAATGTTAGCAAATGGTCTTTCTCCGGAAAAGGTAATGTAAATCCTTCCCTCAGAAAAAATTAAATTGGAAACCATTATTTCAAACATCAACCAAAAGGACTTCTATATTTGGATGAAGGATGGTTTACCTCCTTTATTTCTTAGAGTGGGCTCATTTTTTGGGCACCGGAATTTCGTGAGATCTCAAGGGCTCGTCTCCCTTAGTGGTGCTTTTCCTTTCCCAAATAATTTGCATACAATGAAATATAAAAGAAATAATACTCCCAGTGGCAATAATATACTAAATATTACCCCTTAACTAACACCATAGCCAGCTTAACCTCATACTTGGCTATCAAAGCCAGACAGTTCACGTTCAGCTGAATTCCAAAAACATTTTGGACTTTGCACATTCAAGCAATAGGAGCTATTCTAAAACACCATCTGTAGTTAACGTGTACAGAAGGAACCCAACACAAGAAAATTAAAGCGAGATTAAGTGAAGAAACAAGATGGCTAATAAACTCTTTTTCTATTTTTATTTTTTGGGCGGTTGGGGGAGGGTGCGAGGAGAGTGGGATGGGGTGTTTGGGGAAAAGTAAAATGATCAATGAATGTAATATAAGTATATTCTTGCTTATACCTTGAGAATACGCGACATAAAGGAGGTGCCATCAAGCGACAAAGCATTCTCCGTAGCTTCTTTCCTCATGAACTCAACATATGCTGACCTATTTAAGAACAACCAGGAAAGAATAAATTTGGACACTATAAACAGCTTAACAAGCTAAATAGTAAATTATATGTGATTTTATAGACAACTCAAACTTGCAATCAAACAACTCACCCTTTAGGTTGTCCAGTCGCAGCATCTGTAACAATTATTACTTTAAGTACTTCTCCAAACTTGTTGAAGTGTCGAGAAAGACTATCCTTGGTCGCAGCAAAATGAACCTGAAAAAAATATTAATCATGTGAGGAAGAAGCAACAATACTCTTAATTGCATACGAAACGCTAATTCCAGGCTCCAGATATCACACATACATTGCTGACAAAAATTGTCCGAGAATCAACATCTTCTGTAGGCCGACCAGTAGCATATAACCCTGGCCACATAAGAGTTGGCATGAAATTCCATAATCTTACAGAACAAAAATAATGATTCAAATAGATAGGCATCAAAAGAAGACAAGCATTCCAATCTCAAAAAGTTCAGACACAAAATTTATCATCAACTAAAACTTGTCAGAAGTCGTGGAGAAAAACAGACTTGCTAATTTTCCTATTAACTCTAAAAATTTCTGTTTCTGCTCTAACAAGGAAAAAATAAAATATAAAATGCTAAAAAGAATTTCAGTTCTATAATTGCATAGCTTCAATTGTAGTTCATAACTCACCTTGGGTTGCTGGCAGAATCTTCGGAGACTCTTTCTGAATATCAGCAGGAGGTTTTGTCTGTCCATGACAGATAATGAGGAAAAGTAACAAGAAATCCAAAAGAGAAGGTACAAGGTAAAATGAAGAAGAAACAAACGGCAACCTATGATGGTTTACTTACATTTCCATTAGCAACAGACACAGCAGTGGTTCTCTCTTTCATTGACCATGCCCTCGACCTGCTAAGACTTGGCTCAATATTCTGAACTGTTTTTCGATTATCCACTTGTTGGATGTCTCCTGGCTCCTGATAATGAGGTGGTTTCCATGTATTCACGTTTACAGATATGTTCAGTATCTTATTGGAAGAACCCCCCCCAACTGTAGCAGGTCGATCTTGCTCTTTCATTGGTTTCTGCATATTTTGGTCACTGTTTTTAGCCACACTATACTGCACCATCAGTGAGTCCTCACCCTCATTTCCACCAGATGTAGGAGTCCCAGAAGCACCTGTAACTCTCCGGCCAACAATATTGACATGATCATAACCCTCGTTATCAGACGCTGAATCAGAAGCCATACAAGTATCAGTCCCCAACATACCAATATCTCCATGAGATTCTCGGTAGTTTCTTCCCTGGACAAGGCTTGGCCGTGTCTTTGCCGGAATTTCTTTACACGCAGCATAATCCACATCATCAACCACAGGTTCATTAAACTCTGTAAGTTGATCATTGGCATGTGATACATTCGCACTGAGACCAAGCCTGTCGAACACATTTCTAGAGGAACTGCTTTTAGCAACATCCTTGGCAGCTTCTTCAACGGCTCTGATAGCGGTTGACATGGCATTGGGAACATATGCAAGCGACCGAAGCCTACGAGGACCACTTTCAACTGATGAGTCAGCAGCAGATGTTGACACCACTGATCGGATGCGTTTCAATGCAGGCTCTGATGTGGAACTGGATGTCACAGAAGTAGCTAAGGCTTCTTTAAAAGCAAATTGCAACAGCCTTCGAGCTGCACCAATGTTTCCTTGAGCAGATATTTCCCCCTGTCAAAAAGATCACAGAATACCATCAATTGTGCCTGGAAACTGAGATGAAAGACAGATTCTAACACATATCACATCTAAAACCACCACAAAATACGCATCTATAAAAACTGTCCCACAAAATAACACCACTACAGATAGGACACTACGTCCGTGGACTATTAATAAAATGGCCATCGTGTCGCTGCATGCCCAACAGTGTAAATTAAGCATGTGTTCTTTAGCCATATAGCCTGCTATGGCGCACTCTTCAGTCTCAAAACAGAAGGGCTTCTGACCCACATCCGTGGATGAAACATTTCGATTGCATGCCATTTATAAATGAGATATTCTTTCAGATCCAGTTGCTCAAATTGTGTACACATTAGATTCGCTAAACACGCCTAGCTATTTTGACTATTGTTACACTGATTAGGTAAAATAGCCAACAACTGACCGTAGCATAGCTAAGCCTCTCTCTCTCTCTCCCTCCCTCCCTCTACCCACTCTTCTAAACCCCCCCCCCCCCCCGTCCCAAGAAAAAAAAAACAAAAAAACATATTTTATCATTTTTTTTTCTCTTCTCCCCACCTCAATTTTTTTTCTTTTTTCATTTACTTTAATCTGATCAAAATATTCTCAAATCAATCAAAGTGCTCTTTACATTTAGCAATTTTAGGATTTCTTTGAGTCAATAAGAATAGAATATTATTTGTTATGCATTAATTTCATTACGTGAATGTTAATCCATACTTTGTTATCAACATTAATTTTAAATATAACGTGATTATTAATTAGAAAAAACAAAATCAAGAAGCATATAAATATGGAGTTAAGATTATAGCCCATATAAAATAGCTAATCTGATGCATGGAAAAGTTGAAAAGAGAATTTGTAAAATAGAAAAAGTGGCCTTTTTGATGTACATTAGCAAATTTTCCTAGGTAAACTGATGTGAATGCCCTAAAGTAATTTCATTTTCATTTGTTGACTTGCTAAGGCATCATTAGGCTTTTGGTCGTACAGGGTTCGCCCCCTTAAGCCGTTGCTTTTTTCTACAACACATTTATCTTTCAAAAAAAAAAAAAACATTACTTCATTTTCATGGAAGATGTAATTGAAGCATTAAGGCTTCTTATTTCACCATGTTTATACTCTGACACTCATCTCAAGTGAACCTTTGTTTCCCAGAATTTAAAATTCCTATTTCTCTTCTGAGTTAAATGATTTGAGAGAAAAAAATATGGAACGTTTTAGAAAACTAACGGTCCTGTATCATTTTTGTTAAAAAATATGACTTCTAAGAACAAGGAAAAGCAACTTGTTTGTTCCAGAAACAATCATCGCAAATTTTGGGGCATAACATGATGCTATTTCCTACAGTGGCTTTCCAATTGGAATCAAAAAATGGTTTTCCAATAAATATTACAACTTACAAAAACCAAAAAAAAAAAACCTTTCCTAGAAGAAAATGAAAAGGAATATAGGGTGTTGGTCACTTTCATCAGGTGTACATATTTGAAGAAATTTAACGTCATTCATAAAAAGAAAAGGATCCTTCTAACAAATTACGCCACTTCAACTGCCTCATTTCAGGAAACAAAACATATAAGCTTAAGACTAAATAAGTAAGAGAAGAATGGGGGAGGAAGTTTAGGGAAGAATCCAAACCTTGGTCTCTGGTAGTTCCTCAGGCCTATTTCTCTTTCTCTGAGCTACTTTTTGAGAAGTTGATCGTATTCCACGACTGACTTTGTCATGAGATTTTTCATCCAGGTGAACCTTGTCAGTAACAGTGCTTCTGAAAGGGGCTGGTGCTTCTTCATCTCTTACTAGACTTCTCCACTCCCTATTGTGCCGGTTTCGAGGCAGCTTTCCCGATTTCAATTTATCAGAGTCAGAATTCAACTGGGAAGAAATTCTTGTTACAACCTTATCCTCTGATGAGGAATTTATCTGGGGAGTTTCATCAGGCTGAGAATCACGAGACTCCACATACAGATGAAGGCTTGATCCCAAATGATCCCACAACCTGTAGCAAACAGCAATGTCATTAAGCATCAGAACTAATTCGCAATTAATTCATAATATTCGTGAATAGACATTAAAAAACTACCAAGATACAAAAGAGTCACTGTCATCGCCCAAGAAGACATTCAACTCATTCCTCGCTTCAGCTTTGCTCCGGCCATTTTTAAGCAAAACAATCACATATTCCTGCAAACACAAATTGATAGGTTACAATTTTTGTGACATCAAATAGAAGTAGAAGTGCCAAGCTATAACATGCTATATCTAAAACAACACAGATATCTGGTCTCTAACACAGAAGGTAAAATCTAGTAACTTTTTGCAGGCTTGCAAAACAATCATATAACATATATGAAACCGGGCTCAACTTGTTGAAGCCTATACGTGAAGCATAGGTGCAGAAACAAATGTGGTGCCGAGCTTTAACCAGCTTTACATAAGTGCGACGACATACCATGTCCCAGATGATGAAGCTAAAATATAGCCATTTCTTCCAAACGATGAAAATCAATCGTATATTAAGGACAAAAAGCAAAATAAGTATGGATAATCTAATTAGAACCTACATCGGTAGTTCTTTTTTTTAAAGGAAAAACTTTTAGGTCACATCGGATCATTGGTTAAAATAAGCAAACCCATTGTAATCAAAGTTGAGTGAAAATTGGATGTAATTGGACCACATTTCCATCTTCCAGCTTAACAACTAGCAGATTTTGAATATACAGTAGGTTTAATTAATTTAATCAAGTCGTCCTCAAAGCACTAAGTGGCCGATAGCCTTTCCACGACTCAAGACTTACAGCAGGAGTTGAAAATTGGAAAAAGTGTGTCTTTGTTATCTGGAGAGCTTGAACCCCCATTAAGGCATCATATTTAGCATTCCAAGAGACTGGTAACCTCATCTTATCCTTCCAGCAAAATTATAGACTCTATCGAGCAAACCATGAAGTAATCCCTTTGGCTAAGGGCATATTCACATTAGGGCTAGGGGAAGAGTGCCCTCCGGATCGGGCCAAAATATATCATGGTTGTCAAAATCGTACGGTACATCCTGTTCCGGACCGTTGGCACTCCGTGCGAATTGAAGGTGTGTCTCGAAGTCGGCCAGATCTCGGTTGCAACAGTGGAGTACCGTATGAGACGGATCTGGTTTTGTATCGGGAGCATCTCTAC
>MKEJ01066709.1:0-17406 GCA_001753735.1 Embelia ribes | reverse complement strand
ATCATCTATCATCGGCATCGGGTACTTATTCTTAATGGTAATCCGATTCAACTTCCGTAATCTATATACAATCTCACCGGCCCGTCCTTCTTCTAAACAAATAAGGCCTGAGCACTTCAAGGTGAAGATCTACCCTGAATGTAACCCTTTTTGGATTAGGTTTGTAATTCCAAACACGATTTGGAACTTATTATATGACAATATTGTTGTGTAGAATATTGGGGCATGACAATTTTCGCCAATATAGCTAATAATATTATATTTTAATAAATTAATATTCTTGAGATAAGATATGTAAATGGAGATAAGGTTTTCATTTTCCCATTGCAATCGATCATTTTCCACCTATTTTTTATTTGCTTTTAATTATAGGCTCATTTTAGAGGTTTTCTTCCCCTTTTCACCTAATTATAATGAATTTATAAGGTTTCATTCTCTCTCATTTAACAATTGATTGGTTATTGGCATGGATCTCATGCTTCTTCTTCTCCAATTAATTCATTTATTTTGAAATCATATATTGTTGCCCTAGGGGCTAGGTTTAAGAATATTATCATAAACAAAAATAGCAAATTAAATATAATGAGATCCCAGTTCAGAATATTTCTCTTCCAATTCGACAACTATGCATGAAGAATTCAAAGTCGGCCTTCTTATTCTCATCTGCTAAATTATAGATGTCAACAGCCTCTTTATAAAATGCACTAATTGCCAAACTTTCTCTTGGGATGCTTAAAATGGAATCAATCCGCGATTTTATTTCTAATTATTAGGGTCTTCGATATTTTCCAATTATAAGTGCTATCGATATTTTCCAATTATAAGTTCTATTGATAATCACCATGTTCTTATTAAATTACATGATTCTAGTGATTTTAATCGTGCTTGGACTAGGTCCTCTCATGAGATTGAGGGAGCCATAATTATTCAAATGATCTATGGACTTTTTGCTTACAAGGGAGTCTGTTATTGGGCTAGTTTGGTTTAGGCTTCCCATTATTTTTTGTGTATTTTTCGTATCTTAAAGACATTACACAATATATTTGAAAAATTCTTGCCGTTGATATTTCTATTCTAACAAATGCTCACTCAACTTATGCTAGAGTTTGTGTTGAACTGGATATTTTAAAAGTTAAAGCGACTTAAATATGGATTGGCCAACCTATGGAGGAAGGTTTTTGGCTAGCTATTGAATACACAAGATTTCCTAAGTCTTGCACATACTATTGTTTACAGGGTTATGAAAATTTTGAGTGGAAAAAAGGTCAAGTTGGTCATTACTCTTTTAATGTGAATTCCAATCCTAAAGATAATACAATTTAAATAATTTTATAATCCTAAGAAAATTACTGTTAGTAATTTGATTATATATGTTAGTAGTAAAGGTATAATTGTTTCTAAAATGACCTATAACTCTTTATCTAAAACTTTAATGGAGCACTCTTCTAGAGGAAAAGAAAAATTAGTACTGGATAGGGAGCTAAATGATGCTAACATGATAGAACATTATGATAAAGACAAAGGAAATTTTGATTCCACCAATTCTTGGCAATTAATGAAAAAAAGCAACAGACTTTTTTCTTAAGTATAGCAAATCTCTTGGTGAGGTAAGAAATTCAAGTCAGAATAATTCTAATAAAGGAAGATCGAAGAAAAATGTTAAGAATCAAAGCATTGAGTCTACTAAAGAGACAAAAAGTAAAAAATGATCAAATGGTTTTAGATATTTCTTTAATTCATAGAAGTTATATCAAAATTTCTTCAAAGAGTAGTTATAATTATTGGGAGATTGACTCAAAATTCTAAGGCACACGGATTTTTGGGAATGGAATCGTTAACGGTAAGTCTCAAGAATACTTTTCGGCGAGTTTAAAAACAAAAGAAGCTCTCATTCAGACTTTAGTGATGCATCACGACTTTGGATTGGTGATAGGTAACCATATGCTAATTTGATCAAAGGCGATTTATGTTATACTTTAACTTGGGATTTGATTAGAATTTATTTCCTATCAGAATTAGAAGACTCTTGTAGCTCTATAAACATGTCTAAGGCTTGTTTATATGCATGGGAGACAAAAGAAGATCGTAAAGAGTTAACTTTGTGAGAGTTTTCCTCATAGTGGGTTTAACCCCATGGTAGAGGGTTGGGTTCTTATTCTTCACCTGGATGGCTCATAAGGAGTTAATTTTTTATGGGTTTTCCCCATAGTGGGTTTTGCCCCATGGTGGAGGTGGAGGTGGAGGGATTGGGTTTCTTCTTCTTCAACTGGATAGGGGATTATCCCATGGTTTGGGAGTATTTTCTCTTGTGTTTTCATTGTGAGTAATGTGAGGAGTCTCTCTCATATGCTCGTAGTAGGGCTACTACAAGAGAAATTCATATTCTTCATGAACAGTAGAAAAATTTAGTAAGTTGGAAAGTAGTTCCAATGAAAATATTCTTGAGTAAGGAAAATTGTATTCTTATTATAATGATATAAATAGTCGAGGATATAACCCTAAAGAGTCGATGAACCTCGTTAAAAAAAATATCGTGGTGTTCTTTATTCTTCATGCACATTGTTTTTTGTGGTTTGCTTGTTTTTGTTATGGCTATGCATATCTACATGTTATGTTTTCGTGTTATGGTACTGGAAGGGATTAATTGGTTATATCCTAAATGGCTAGGGGCCAATTATTCCCCTAGCAAGAAGTATCGGAGTTGTGGTTGCTTGTCTTATGGATGATAGCCACGGAGATGAATGGATCAAGTATGGTAGAAACTTGGTGTTGTGAGTTCTTGATTCTATGAAAAAGATAAAGACACACGGGTGCTTGTGAGCATGCAAACTTGGATATTGGATATGAGAGGCTCACCTAAATGTTTCAAATAGGGCATAAGGGGTCAAGAGTGGGTTTGGTTCTCATAGGTGACGACATGATTTGTGATGTTATAGTTACGATTGAAGAATAGTACGCCAGGTGTACCCAAAAAAAAAATGGGGTAGAGCATGATTTGGGCCTAAAAAAGAGCTCTATTTTCTGTGGGCAGATGCGATACTTCTAAGGTACTCTTTACGAGTTAAGGTGGAGCTGGTAAGGATGTACTAAATAATGGAGTAGAGGTTCCTAGGTTGTGAAGATCGAGTTTGAATCATCTACAAGTTGGAATGACCCTACAATTGTAGGTGCAATATATATTTGTAGGTAGAGTTATTCTTGCTCCTATTCTTCTCTATTGTGATGGCATAACAAGACGATTGAAATTATCATAAGGGTCGCATGTTTCATGGTAAGGCGGTCAGTGTTATGGGAATGGCAAGGTGGCTGGCATATCGTCAGAGTCATTTGGCAAGGTCATCGGAGTTGTAATGGTTCTTTGGCAAGATGGTGAGGTCTAACACCCGAGTTGAAAATATTCATTGGTTATAGAAAAGGGTTGATGCCAAGGTGAATAGGTGTTATGGTTAGCCCCGCATGACAATGTAGTTATAGCGATGAAATTTGTGGATGCGAGATAGAACTTCGTGTGGTTCAATAGAAGACATATTCGGAATATTCTTAGCGGTTAAGTCAAGTGGCACATGGTGATTGCGTGGGAACAAAGTTGACATCGGATTCTCTCGATAAAGAAAGGCGGTCATCTCTTGATATTAGATGTAATGTGTAAGAGGTTCTAATTCGAGGAGAGTCATGGTGAGTTTGACATATGGTTACCACGATTATTTGATGGTGGTGCTTGTTTTGGTTACTCGGATGTTTATATCAAAAGTGGAGATTATTGAGAGATTGACTCAAAATCCGAGTACACACGGAATTTTGGGGTTAGAAGTGACAATGGGAAGTCTCGGGACACTTGTGAGCTAGTGTGGAATCAAAAGAAGCTAAAAATCACATTTAAACTTTAGTGATGGATCATGACTTCGAGTTGACGATGGATTACTACATGTTGTTTTGGTAAAAAGTTGTTTATGCTATACTTTGACTCGGGATATGATTAGGATTTGTTTTCTATCCGAATTAGAAGATGCTTGTGATTATATGAACATGCTTAGGGCATGTTTATATGTATGAGAGACAAGATAGTCTCATAGTGGGTTAACTTTATGAGGGTTTTTCCATGGATGGCTTTGCTCAATGGTAGAAAGGTTGGGTTTCTTCTTCTTTACCTAGACGGGGGGTTGTCCCATGGTTGAGAAGTGTGTTCTCTAAGGTCCTCTTGGTGAGTGATGCAAGGGGTACTTGGTCCCCTGATTCAAGGAAGATATGTATATAGTAGGTTACTACAAGGTAAATTCCTAGTATTCAAGATCGGTAGAAAATTCTAGTAAGGTAGAGAGTGGTTCCAATGAATATATTATTGGGTGAGAAATTTTCTCTTGGGTCAAAATTTCTCAAATGCTATACAATTTCATACAACGTTATATTGAGGGATTTTTTGCGAAATTGTGTGGGGATTTATTTATTCATTGTAATTATTTTTTTATTATAATGTAATAAATAGTTGAGAACGTAACTCTAGAGAGTAGGTGAACTTCCATAAAAAAAAAATCTTGTTATTCTTTATTTTTCATGCATATTGCTTTTGTGATTTACTTATTTTCTTTTTTGCTATACATATTTTCATTTTATTTTTCTGCTTTATGATCTTGAGAGGAATTAATTGATTGTAGCGTAAGTAACTAATGGCCAATCTATCCCCCAATACTTTTTTCATGTTCACCTATTCACACAGATAAATGAAAACTAATGGTGAATTGTTTGTGTAGTGTAAATATGCTTACTTATCAATGAAGTGGAATAACCTTATTTGGCATGTAGGCAAAATGAAGAAGTAAACCAAGTATGATAGAAAAATATCTCAATAAGCTTATTCAATGCGTTTAGTACTTTCCATCGATCTTTAAAATGAATTGTGACATAAAATATAACTACTAATAAAACCTGGCTAAGTGTATAATATTTACATAATGTATATAGTAAAATATATATATTAGAAATTTTAGATCGCCCTGAGACTTTGAAGTATTGTTTATGTAGTGATAGTTATTATCCTAAGCAATCCTTCCTAACTTGTAAAGAAGAAATAGAATATTAACCAACAGGAGACTAGTTTGGTTGTTAGAATTCACTTTTTTCCATTTGCCAATAGAATATCCGGAGTTTGATTCTCTCTTCTCATATGGTACAATATTCCAAAAGGTTAGTTTTGTTACAAAATTTGTATATAAGCCAACTCGAACGTAGGATATATTTACGTATTCACGTAGGTGAACACATCTTTTATACATGTGTCATGCTTCTAAAATTGTTGATATATAAAAATCTATACATCGAAAGGAAAGCAAGAGGCTGAAAGAAAAAGGGATCGAGGGTGCTAAGTACCGTATAAATTACTATAGAGGCTAAAAAAACCATTATGAAGGTGTTAAAACTGTATAAAGAATTAATTTTATATTAAAATATCTAACATTTAACCAAATTTTTCAAAATTATGGGGAATATTTTAGCCTCTTCAACAAATCTTTAATTCCAAATCCTAAGAAAATTATTCTCATATTCCAAATTCCACTATGGCTAGGAAAATAGAAAAATAGTTTGAATTTTTACTACCACAATTCCATAAAATTTTAGTAATTATTCTATACCACCAAAGGGAGATTTCCAATTCTAAATCACGTGTACGAATCTCTACCATTTGGAACAGATAGTACGGTACGCTTATCAGCTCTAATTTTCACGCTATATGATACAGATATCACAAAATAATATTGGAGATATCAAGTTTCTAATGACTACATGTACCATTCAAACTATTAAGCAATATCTTTTAATTGGTCTAATTTTATACTTCATCCGTTAAAAAATAATAGATAACTTTTTTATTTTGTATGTCCAAAAAAATATTTATAATTCTATTTTAGTATTTTTCAATTAATTCAAAGTTAAATGCATAATAATCAATGGCGGACCCAGGGAGGTAGGGGAGCCATGGCCTCCCAACCTCAAAATTTTTCATTATATTTATGTACACAATCGAAAACTTTTTAAATATCCACTTTATCCGCCCCTCCCTGTTAAAAAATAATAATAATTCTTCTATATATAATATATGGGCTTGGCCCCTCTAGCGTAAAATTCTAGATCCGCTACTCATAATAATTATTTTCCTCTCATAATTATTAGGAATAAGGATTAGGTAAAAAATTATAAGGATACTTGATTGTGATTTTCAAATTTTGTCTAAACCTATTTTCATTTCAAATTGGCCTATATGTTGTGGGTGTAGAAAGTATTTTCAATTGCCACACAGCGATGATGATTAATAGTCAATACAGCGAAATTTGAATCAGGTCAAAGGTTAACCTACTAACCTAGCTATTTACAATTATTTTCATCCCAAAAAAATAAGTCTAGTTTGATTTTTATTTGTATTAAAAAATTTAATTAATGCAGAGAAAAATTGATTTTATTTTTATTTTTTTGAAAGTACCTTATTAATTATATATTTTTTTAGAGAATGTAAAAATATGACATTAAATAGAAATATTTTAGTAAAATTAAATTTTATCTTAATTTCTAATAACAAAAGTAGCATATATATTAGAATGAACAAAAAAAGAAAATAGATCTATCTTTTAGGGACATAAAAAATATTTGAATTAGAAAACTCTTACATAATAAAGTATGCAAATATTTGTTCCTTTGATGCACCTACTAATTATCAAGACATAAAGAATGAACAAAGATTTGATATGGATCTGTTTGTTGTACATGAAAATAAAAATAATTTTAAAAAAAAAAACTAGACTTCTGTATATTGTTTAGATAGAAAATATGATTTGATGAAAATTATTTTCAAAATCCTCAGCAAAACTTGAAAATATGATTTCTACTCAGAAATTGCGGGTATCTCTCTCTCTCACCGACAAGCTCTACAGTGTAAGTTGATAGACTTGTGTATCTATCGATAAATAATTGATCCATTTGATTGGACACAATAATTTTATGAAATTGTCAAAAAATAAATTTTAAAAACTTGAATAAAATAAAACAGACAAAAAAATACTCTTACTTATCTTTCTTTGATTTTTATCCTTTGTAAAACATAAGAAGGTAATAGTGGCAAATCAATTGATTTTGCAATCAATGAATAATCCTGAAATAGAGGCAAATTTATTTTTGGACCCTAAAAAAGAAAGGATGTATTATTTGTAGACAAGTGGAGTAATATTTTTCAAGAAAATTTAATTGTGCTACCAATCACCTAGAAAATCATAGAAAAATTAATTTTTTTTCTTGAAAATATTTTTAAATTCTTTTTCCATCAAAACAAACCAAGCACCGATACCTCCAATAATTTAGAAAATCCATATGATATCTTATATTTTACCGTAACAGACTTTTCATACACCTTTATTTGAGCGTCGCGAAAAGGTTTCTGCAAATTAGAGGTAGAGTTGCCTTCTCGGGGCTCTCAAATAAAGACTTGCCTAGGATTAGGATATAAAGGGTTCCGAACGTTATATAAAAAATTTGAAGAATATAAAAAATTCCTAGAATTTCAATTTCAAAAACTCTCTTGATATTCTAATTTTTGGTATAATTTTTTAACTTCAAAGTCTCTATCGTCACCAAGGGAGCATAAGTTTTTGCTGATCGCTACAACATCCCTAGAATTTCAAAAAATCTCTTGATATTCTAATTTTTAGTATAATTTTTTTTTATATGATTTTAATTCCCCATAATGATTTTAAACTCCCACAGTAAATTTTCTCCATATTCAACATCTATATTTTCGATTTCGGGCTTTGCCCCTACTTTTGATACATGAATATATGTACTGAATTATTTTCCATTATAATATTTCATTGATACATCATATGTGGGTCCTTTTAATTGATAGAGTTAAAAAAGATCATTTTCAGTTTGGAATATTTTCGAGTCTAAAATACGAGGCGTCAATATAACGTGTGCACAAAATTTTTCCGGATTATAATTTCATTTTGTAGTATGAGATATCAAGTACCATTGGCTATGATTTTTCAATACTTCACTTCTTAGTAAATAATTTTATCATGACCTCTTAACCATCACATTATTTTTTGCAAGTTTAATCATATTTTGTATAAACCCTAGATAAGTTGGAAAACATGGCATCACTAGGGAACAATAAAATTAATAATTGATGGAGATAGTTTTTCAATAATGAAAAAAAAGGAGCCTACCAATAAGAAAGTGGGAGTATAGGGTGCATCGTGAGCACATTTGGGAACAGAAGCAAAATTCGTAAATAAAAAAATAAATAAAAAATACGTGCCAAAAAAATATATGAAAAATGAAACATGTGAATGTGATTTGAAATATTTTCGGATACGATAACATCACTTATGAGAAACATATGCAAAATATGTATGATTTTTTAATTTAATATTTTGAAACTTTACTCAAATTTGTAAGTATTATGATACATATACTTTATCAAAATTTCAATACTTAGTATGAACAAACTAATTATAAATCAAAATAAATGTGCTAAAAAAATTCATTCTCACAATATTTGTATTGATTTTTATTTATTTTTTTATGAAATTGTACCCAACAAGTTTTCTATAAGTTTTCAAAAAATTAATATTAAGTTTCCTAATAATATTTGAAGGTTTCCTAGTCATTTCTCTTCAGGTTCGGTATCGCTTTCTACATATTTCTCCTCAAAATTTTCATGCATTTTCTATTCATACCGAAAATGCGTTTACGAAAAAATACAATTCCCACCCCTAAGTCATGTTTCCGATAACTATGCTAGGGAATTTGCAAGCATCGTCTTTGCCTTGTTATGGCCTAGGCAGACCAAATTTAGCGATACTCACATATTATTCCTCTTTTGGTTTTTTTATCAACCAACACATCGCAATTAAACGGAAGCCTAGGGTTTGAGCATAAAAATTTACTCCAAAGCCATAAAAGAATTAATTTAGTATGTATTTTTTATCTTTTCTTATCGTATGATTAATATAATGCCAGTAACACTATCAATTTAACCACGTTAAAAATTTTTGTGTATCATATGATTGATATTTTCTTATTTCTTGATTGTCTTTCTTCCTTAAACACATTATTTTTATTAATTTTTTGAGGTGATGCAAATTTAGAGTCAACATGAAATACACCTGTTGTCCTTTTAATTGATAGAGCTCATAAAACATCATTTTCAACTGTTCACGTTCTTTTTCTTTTTTGGCAAAAATGAGTTTCGGATATGGCATCAATATCAATTATCATTAGCTGTTATTTTTCAATATTTTTACTGAGGGAATGGACTAACGAGTTTTCAGGAAGGGGTTATAGTTTTTGCCATAATTTTTTTGGCATCAAAGATTTTTAGTATAAAATATTTTATTTAAAATTGTAATATTAAATTTTCAATATTATTTTTTAACATAGTTTCAAGACTTTCATAAATTTTATACTTATGTGTAATGAGTTTGCCCTTGCTTTTACTACATTGTAAATAATTTGTCCACGGTACTGTTAGGCATTCACACAAGTATTTTTTATTTTAATTTTAAATCTTCATTTCTAAAAATTAAATTCTCATACAAGATAGAAAGTTATCGCACTAGATTTTTTTTAAAATTATTTTTATACATCAAAAATACTAATATATAAAAATAATTTTGCAAAAATATTTTTCAATATATTGGCATATTTATTTTATTTTGATAAAAAATATTTTTAATAAAAATTATAAATAATAAATTTCTCAATAAAAAAATTACTGCAGCAAATTAAATGGGACAAAAATCCTTTTTATAAAGTCTTTACTTAAAGTAAAAATATAACCAACGGGTTTGATCCGAGTGAAAGAGACTCGAACCGCTTAAGTTGTGTCTCAAGTTCGAATCTCAATGGAAACAATAATTTTATTAGAAGAGATCCCGCTATGGCACCGACGTAATTTCATACAATTAATCTTGGGTCGCAAAATTAGCATGAAAATATCTTGGGAAAAAAAATATATACATATAATTTTCATAAAAATCCCATTTTGTACAAACCTATGATGAGTTGGAAAACATGACATCCTTAGGAAACAATAAAATTAGAAATGGATGATGGACTTCTTTTACATGTAAGAACGGGGGTTGGTGGAGCCTACCGTACGTCAGTATCTCTTTAGTCTGACAAAGCACTGACAAATAAATTACACTAAACGTGTCCTCTTGTTCTGTTTGTGGTCCACCATAAGATATTTTTAATATTTACTATTTTATCTATAAATAATTGCATAATATATATATATATATATATATATATTTTTTAAGAAATATTAAAATATAATAATTTAATATTTGTATATTATAAAAATATCAAATTTATCTTCATGTTACATTCAAAAAAGTAAATTTAATATTTTTATTACATCCAAATATTAAATTATTATATTTTAAGACTTTCCAAAAAAATTTGATGTCCAATTCCTCGTGTTATATTAAAAAAGTAAATTTGATATTTTTATAATATCTAAATATTAAAGTTTTGTATTTTAAAATTTCTTAAAAAAATATACTATACAATTATTTATATACAAAGTGAATATAAAAACTACACTTTAATTTTTCCCCATGAGGTTTCTATCTAAAAGTATATATTCCTTAACCGGTTGTTGAGGATGGAAGGACAGACCCAGTTCCAATATCATTAGTATGATTAAAATATTATTGGGTTAATAGTAAAATTCATGTTAATAATAAATTTAGTATTTTAATAATTAAAATTACTTCATCTTAATAAGAATCTCATGAGTGATGTTTACTTAGTATTATTAATTAACAATTATGTATCTCATCCTTTGTATAGTAGATGATTTAGTGTATAGAGTGCGACTTATATAGAGAAGACCAGAATATTATGGTTTCTTGTGTGATATAAATTTTATATTTATAATTTTAAATGGAAAATGGATACACTATTAGTAGAATTGTAATACATGATTTTATTAAGTCTAGGTTAACTACAAGTAATGATGTAGTTCTAACTTTTTTTCCTAGTACACTGTGTATTAGAGAAGACCGTATCCATGTTATTGTATTTGTATTGACTAATTAAAATATCTAGTATAAGTAGTTATAGATATATTTATACTCTTAATCTTGATATTATTATTTAGACACTATGAATAGTATTTGTCATTTTGATTGATAAAATGGTGAGATTTTTTATTAGTCAATAAATTCAGTGGGTTTATTGATTACAATATTTGTATGGTGTTCATTAGCAAAGGGATTCATGTTATCCTCCTAAAGAGCTTATAAATTTTAATTGTATCAAATCTTGCAAGTGGATTTTTGTAATTCAAGTCAAATAAGATAAGCGAAATGTCTTAATAAATTTAATATACTTATTAAATAAAATTGACAATCATTTAATTTAATAAACATGTATCTATAATCGTAATGTCGATGGTATAACCTATATATCCATTGGCCACTCAAGGATTAGACAATTCTTTATTCTTTGGTGAGATGACAAAGAAACCCAAAAAGTTACAAGAATTCATAACATGCTGTTGGAGTAAGATATTTTAATGGGAATACAGTAAAAGAATTGAAGCTGTTAAAATAATTATTCTACAGCCTGCTCTTCCTTGGGGGGAAAAAAAAAGTAATTTGAGATTTATACACATAAATTTCACATGTATGACTTCTATTCATTAAAGTAGAACATGATTAATTTTTCTTTTATAATAAACATAAAAGCTATTAACAGATCTGAGCATAATTATTGGTTATTTTTCCATTTCGTACCCTTCAAATATAAACCTCGAGGAGCAACCGTACAAGTTCACGGACCACAAGGGTACTACTTTGAAAAAGTAGAAACCTTAGGTTTTAAGGTATATTTATTTACATTTTAAAACTTAACCTTTTTCTGTATTTCTTTAAATACTTGTGTCATATTTAAGGGTTGACTATAATTTTTTGTTTGCACTGTCAGAAAATATATAAAAGTAGTTTATATTAAAATTTTGGATAGGGCATATGGTAAAACAAACAAATCGTGTTCAACATGTGCCTAACTGCAGAACTGAAGCCCAGGGAAGGCTATTTTGAAATCAAAAGAAATAAAAAAATAATTGCAGAAAAATATAATAAATGTAATCCATTATAATGTTTTTTTTTTTCAATTTTTTAAAAAGCAATAAAAATATATATATTGTATGACAAGCATAGCACCGATGTCAAACATTGATTAATATTTACACTAGTGTCACCAAAACACAACAGATATTTGAGAATTTCAAATTTTTTTCTAGAGTAGCATTCAAATCTTTAAAGTAAAACTTTAGTAGTATATGTTTGGACTCTTGATGCAACTACCTGTAATATGCACATTATGCATCTATAATCTTTGATTTCGATAGACTTTCGAATTGCCTAGTACAAGTAGCATTCTCAACAATTACTCATTGACACTTTCATAGAGTAGCATTCGATTTCAATAAATAATAATTTGTTTACTCGTGAGAACATGCAACTTCAGAAAGGGAAAGAGTCAAACAACTGAAAAGGAACACAATCCTAAAAAAGAAAGCAGCACCAGAAATTCACAATGGGCTTTAAAAATAAACAATACTATTATGGGCTAAAGTAAAAAATACATATACCGACAAGCTAAAAAATAAAAAACGAAAACAAATGAAAATAAGGAGAAGGAAGTTGTGAAATACTTAGCAAGTTTGCGGAAAGGGAGAAACAGTAACACAGCCAATATAATTTCACATGCTCCCTGTTCTGTCAGGAGTAGTTTTCATCGGCTTAAATTTTGTAATGTCAACGAGGTCTCCAAATAGCTTATCCTCTGCCTTCATAGGCTTGCCCGCTGGCACGTGAGAAGCCGCCGACGGCCGGTGAGAAGAGGTTCTCAAGGCACTATCATCCCTAACGGAGAGACCAGACATTCTCTGGTCAATATACTGAACGCTTTGTTGCTGACCATATCCATACCCGTAACCTGCCATCTGGTTATTATACATCTGTTGCGGATACATATAACCCATCTGGCCCGCCTGCATTTTCTGCGGATACATGCCCTGGTTATTCATTGCCGCCATGTGGCTGCTTGGGATTGGCTGCATATACATGCCTTGAACCTGATCGTTCCCCAAAGGCTGATACCCTTGATGAGTGCCACCTGGCATTGATTGTTGTGCCTGCATTTGTGGAGGATATTGATTGCCTTCCGATTGCTTATCATCCGTTGGCTGAGCTTCCCATGGTGGAAGCGGTAGTGAACTGCTAGTCTGTGCACCTGCAAAAAAAATAGAGTGAGTACTCGGGTCTAGTTTCTTGCTAGAAAATGAAACGAAATGAAAAGTAATATAATGCTTCAAGTCAATGCAAAGTTGTCTGCTAAAAGTCCCACAATTTTACTATCATATCACAATTTATATCAACTAGAATGTAGTCCGCACGATGCGCGGGTTGCGTGTATTATTATTATTATTTATATCATATTAATTTTAATTATTTTATTAAATTAATTTTGATAATTTATTTTTTGATATGAAATCTTTTTGGATTTTTTCCTTTTTTTACAGTAATTTATAAATCTATAAAAGATCGATTGGTAAGATTTATGCTAATAAAATATATTTACGAAAAATTAATGTCTATTTAGATTAACTTTAGGTATGTAAAAATCTTACTATAAAATATTTTAAAAAATTAATATGGGCTAGAATAATATTTTAAAAATTTATGGAGAATCTTAGATTGATAGAAATCAATTTATAAAAATATTTATTTACTAACAGTAATTTAATTCTTAAATATAATTTTAGTAATTTCTATAATGATATGTTATTCATATTTATGCGTAGATATATATGAATATTTTGAAGTTGTGTTTGATCTTATATGAAATTCAACTTAATAATTTATTTTATGATAAGTTGATATATATTTATATAGTTTTAACAATTTCTATTATGGCAAGTTGACGTATATGTATATAATTTTACTAATTTTTATTATAGTAGGTTTTCTAGTGTGGTAAGTATCATTGTTTTAAATTATAATTTCATGGGACACATGTCAAGTAATTGTAATCATAAATATCGCAATTAGAGTGAAAGTAGTTGGAAGGGACAACTTTTATATACATAAGATGATATTCTGAAGCATTACCTTCATTTTACTCAATGTAGGCAAGCCATTCGGATTCCGATGGTAGCAATATTTATGATCTCGTAAACTATTCTTGTTATCAATCAAGTGTATTACTACCATTTAGTTATTCCTTCCATGTCCATTCACATCTTTTAGTGGTATTAAGGATAAACAATTGCATATTTGGGCAAGCAGAAAAAATCCAATCCTGAGTCATCAACTACCACAACAGCTCTTCCTCAACCAAGAGGAAAAACGAATTAACTAGATATGCATGAGGTTTTGTCTATCAACTCCAACAATTTTACAAGGTTCAGAAGTCATTGAACCCATCCCTCAAAGTCTGACCTTGTCAGCTGGCTGCTCAAGATTACCAGTCCAGGAGGCAATGAATTGTGTGTATACGGTGCCGCTTGAAGATGCCCTTTCCAATTGGTTCTGGGAAAGCCAAAGATGTTCTTAATATAGGTTATACTACTTAATGAGCAGGGTGGCACTGAGGTGGTGTCATGCCAATGATTAGATCCTTGCCCTCATGTTTTAAAACTTTTGTCCACACTTTTCGAAGCAATAAAAGGCGGCAGGTCGAGAACATCAACAAGTGAATTCACACACTCCATTCTCTCATTGTTAAAGGATTCTCATTTAACTGCCACATTGTTAGTGGATTCAAGCTTTCCCTTTATAGATCCCAAGGGAAGATTAGGGGAGAAGAGGATGGTCAAACTAAGGCAGGCTGGTGAGAACAGCATGTATTTGACATGGTTGGAGATTTGTCAAGTCATGAAATAACATGACAAGTAGCACTTCCATGACAAAAGAAAAAGAGCTGCTACTATTTTCAACAAAAACAGAAACAAGAGAAAAAAGGAGTAAATGATAATCCCACATTCTAACCCATATCCTTATGAATGCAAATACAAACCCCAAAAGTACTAGCACCACTCACTTTGATCATCCTGTTCAGTAGGCACATTCTTATTGATCCACATAAAAGATATAAAATGCCACGAAAATTTCTCATAAGAAGTTTGTCACTTTGTCTATGTCGATTAAACAGAAAAACTGGGTGTATAAAAAAAAAGATCATATCCAACGAGCGGAGTTAGACGGGAATTATTGAGTAGGTTACAATAAACACAGTTTGTGTAAAAAAAAATGAACCTAATTGACAGACGGAGACAAATTTTTTTTTGGAAGGTAGTTGATGGAGACAATAAAAAACAGTAGTCAAACCCGTCCCTTTAAGTCTGAGTTTAGCAATTCAGTAGTGTTAAAGGCTCTAGGCACCTTTTTGGCAATAGGTCCCTTCATCGCCTTAGGTGCTAAGCGCTTGCCTTAGTGAATTGGGGCACTAAAAAATACATCAGTTGGTTCTTTTGTTTGATACCAGAATACCTAACCTTGGTTGTCAAATGCCGTTTATGTCCATCTCTTTTCATTCATCTTGGTCAATTGACAAAATGAAAGCAAATTTGTTTGATTTTAAACAGAATATTTCAGAACTTTGATGCTTTTCGGGGATAATTGTGTCGAGCATCTTAGATGGAAAAGATGAGCGCCCGAGAGCCTAGGCGGCTTCCTTTTAGTAGAGCTTCACCTGGAGTGCCTTTAACAACACTGTTAATCAGCAGACTGCTCTAGACTAGCTGTCCAGGATTGCAAGAGCTTAACTGAATTGGTCAAGATCACCCAGAGCCTAAGATCACATTAGTTCGTAAGATCAAAGGTGGGTCACAATTACTTGTATTGAATAGCCCACTACTCCAACATTGGAATTACAATTTTTCAATTTGTGGAAAAATTGAAACGGGGTTGATAATCCCACTAAAAGAGTACCATAGATGGTGGTATCCATAAAGCCACAAAGGACGTTACTAAAAATTTGATATTACCAGAACTAAGTGATTAAGCCGGGGAAAACCTACTATCAGATAGCTTAACGATGAAAATCTATTGAACATGTGCAAAATGGCATATAAAAAATGTTTTCCAACAGGTATTACCAATAAACTTACTATCAGGACCTACAATTCTTCTAGTTCTTTCCAGTCCAAAGTACCCAAACATGTGGCAAGGGTAACGGGAAATTATGCACATGTTGAAACAAATATATTCATACATCTCATTAGCCGACTAATTGGAGATAACTGCAAGAGAACTTAAATCTGTAAAAATGCCCAAGCAACAATGCAGCAGAACTCAGATACCTAAATAGATGTATATAAAGGGATCGGAAACTTACTATAGGCTGGCGAAGGTGGCTGCAGCTGTGGTGGTAACTGTCCATTCCAAGCAGGATTAGCAGCTTGTGTGTACTGTGATTGCTCGTATTGCGATGCCATCATATTCGGAACAATACCATTAGGGTGGTAAATTGAATCCTCTGGAGGTTGAAAATTTTGATGTGCCTGATACTGTGGTGTGGAAGGGTATGCTTGTCTGACTTCGGATACCGGTTGATTATTGTGAGTTTCAGAAAACATGTCCACGAGAGCAAGGGCATTGTTCGGATTATACACAGAGGTAGTTGCCAGGTGCTCTCCTACTGGAACAAGTGCTAGTGTGTTATCAGCTGAAGGAGAGGCAAAGTCTCCGCTTAATAGGTCTACGTTAGAATCACTCTTAGTGGAGATTGTCAAAGGACCATTTGTAGCAGTAGTACGAACTAATAGCTGTAAGTCTGAGCCAGCATTGGAAGCGGGTCTGTTGAAAAAGTTACGGTGTTAAAAGCTGGGATTAGCCAGTAATTGCAACATCAAGGAATTTAAATGTGCTAAACATCATTGTACTAAATTAATGTTAAAGCAATACCACTTTTCAAAAAAAAAATGTTTAAGCAATATTGAAATTATTCATTACCAAGTTAATGAAACATATTAAGGATCTAAATTGTCTTATATATATATGAAGCCATCTAAGCAGAAAGTCAAACTTGACGTTCTCCATTGGAAAAGAACGGGCATTTTTATGTTCTAGAAATTACAGCTCAAGTTCTTCAAGTTCAATAATTTAGCCATAGTACTTTGTGATATCCACAAGTGTCTTGGCACTTTCCCGTCGCAGGATCATCAATCCACCCATGGTTTATTCCTCTTCTCTAATAGTTAGGTGCCGTAAATGCAAAGCAGTACAATGCCAAACTGTATTTCTACTAGTTAGAAGCGAAACATTCAGAAATAAATTTATGGTCTTGGGGTGAGCAAATATTCGGGTTTCCCTAAAATCGAACCGAAAAATAGTCCCGAATTACCCG
>MKEJ01066708.1:0-13736 GCA_001753735.1 Embelia ribes | reverse complement strand
ACATCAATTTTTTTTTTTATAAAATTTGTAAAAAATTATTAGAATAAGTATATATAATGTAATAATGCAAAAAAATTATTGTGCCTTAACCAGAACTATATTTTATAGTTTTGTTGGGAAAAAATAATTTTCTAATAGGAAAAACGTGAATAGTAAATTTCTCAATTGAGAAATTTACTACTGCATTTTAGGAAAATTTTCTAAAATGGACAAAAAAAAAAATATTGGATTGGAATATTTAACAATTTTGATTTCTCAAAGTGATGAAATGATAGAATAGAAAGACTTGCGTGAATGCTCTTACCACGTCCATTTTCTTTATCCATGTTGAGAAAAATAAATAACTAATATATGGTACCGGCATTGTGAATCATATGAGTCGAGCTAAACTGTAATAGATCCAGATTAGTTCGTTAGCAAATGGATGAGCCTTTGCTTTTTAATGGATCGCCTGTACATGATTTGATAGAGCTTACATTAAAACCGCATTAAATCTATCATTCGCTTATGTTACATGCATTCGATATGTTAATCTACTATTTGGTACTATGACTCACCTTCGGCTTGTATATTAAACGATGAACAAATTTAGCCCAACCGATAAAAAAAACTTGTTCATGAATGTCTCGACTTATTCACCTACACTTTGGCAGGTTAAAAACATTTTTTACTGCACGGATTAGATTTCAAAAATAAATAAATAAAGATCCACACATGACATACTCTTATTTCTATGTATGCATAAAAGCATATATGTATACACCTAATCCTCCTTGGACATACATTGTCCTTCTACCTTACACTGGACCTAGATACCTAACTTGAAAAAGTACATCAGGGTGACATATTTTTCACCTCAAAATTCATACAAATATTTAAATTCAAAATAAAAGATGCCATTCATGCACACCATCAAAAGTGACAAAATGAAATAATTTTCCAGTACTATCACAAAAGCTCCTATTGCGCAATGTCCAAAGAAACAAAACATTACCGTCACCTCTGAAATTTTTATAAATTTAATTTACAAAAATTCAAAATTTCCTGAAGTAGCCATTACGAGGCCCCCGCGGAAAGAGAAGAAAAACTCCAATATGGAACAATAGAGGATTCGGCTCTTCTATCCAAAAATTATAGGTCTGCTAATGACACCTAATTTCCTATAGAAGAACATAATTTGGGTCTGTTTGATTGCATATTCTAAGAAGAGAAGCTAGCGCAACAGTCATCTGTATACCAACTTTTTAAGTAAAAAATTTAAAAGATTGAGATTAAAACATGTAACCAAACAAACAACTAGATATACCTTTACAAAATGGAAAATGGGAAGTCCAAGTTCAAGAGAGTACCATACTAGTTACAAAATCTTGCAATTGTTGGCACACTAAGCTTCATCAGCATTGATCTTGTAGGGGCCATTTTATTCTCAAAATCTCCCCCAGCAATATAAGTCAGTGTGTACATATAAGCTGACAAACAATACTTGCATATATTAAAAGAAAGTATAAGAATTTTATACATATGTAAAAAATTACTACTATATTCACTCATTATTTGACACATAAGAGAGAGATTAATTATATATAAAAGAAAAATTATTTATTAATTATAATATTGTTAGTCGTTTTTCTATATATCAAATGATGAATAAATATATGTAGAAATTTCCACAATACCTCTGTATAGAAAATCATTGTATTAAAAGTAATTAAATTCAAGTAAGAAAAAGTTGCAGAAAAAGGTAATAAGCATTGCAGTAGAACCTTTTTTTTGTCTCAAAATGGTAAGAAACCAAAAATGACATCACACACACTGAAAAAAAAGGAAACGTTTTCCACAGGCAACTTAGTAGGGGCCGGATCGTCGCGGGCATGTACGGGCCCCCGCGATAATTGGTTTCACATCGGATGTTATGAGTGGACGTGTGGATAAAGGCTTGTTTGATTACAGCTTATAAGTTACAGTGTTTTAATTTTTTGCTTAAGAACTTAATAGTATTTAACTGGTCAGCTTTTAAACAGAGTTCTTTGTTATTTTAGCTTAAATAAATTGAAAGTTTTAAACTGGATACATCCAACTTTTCTTTTGGTTAGAAATAAGCTAACTTATTTGGTTAAAGGTACAACTAAACAGATCCCAAGTTCGTATGTGCATTATTACTATAGCAATTGTGTAATCTTACCTCGTAATCCAATAAAAGTGATTCCGAATCACATAATTGCCAATAGGTAGTTGTTCCTTATATACAAAGACTCGTATGTAACTTTACTTTTACGGGTATAACCATTTTTACTTGCGGATAGTACGTACCAATTGCAAGACTGGACTGTTAGTATACGTCCTTTACATGATAGCCATACGAGACAAGGCTGATATTATCAAATACACGTAATACGCTGGTTGTGGGGCCCACAGTATATGCAACTTTCGAACAAAAAAATATAGTTCTTTTAGTCTAACAGAAGTGCCATATATATCTGGCCTAAAAGCTCCAAACTTTTTAAGCCAAAACAATAAAAAGATTTAGCTTAAAAGCTAATAAACGAAATGCAAACTGACTTTTAAGCAAAAGGCTTCCAACCTAAAAGATGCAAACAAATATGTGCATAATCAAATTCCATTTTATCCCATCATGTTCCAAGAGAAGCATGCATTCTTACATTGGGATACACCTTTCTATTTGTAGATAGATATGCTTGTTCATATGTAATGCATCAACCTAACTAAATGAATATAGGTTTGTGAAACTTAACCATTTTAGATTTTGTTTTTAAAATTTTTTAGAGAATTTTTTTGAGATTTTTTTTTTAATAGATCAATAGGCAGGACGTAATGGTTACATGACTAAAAATAGTAAAGAGTGAGACCCTTATAGTATGAGGAATAGAATTATTGATTTTGTATGTCCCACTCTCAATATCTCAATCGATATATGACCTTTAAAAATATCATTTCATGTTCTCTATTTGTACATACTACATTTTAGAATATAGTTTCTAAATATTGTTAAGAATTTTGCTTCCATGGAAACAAAAGTTGTTGATCAACTACAGTGAAAAAGATTGACACACTACAAAAAATGAACCAGTCAACAATTATATAGACACTATATGCACTTGTCTATATAAGCACTTTGGTAGGGTATCTCTACTGAAAATAGAAAAAGCAGCCACTAATAAAAATGTGGCTAAAATAATGCTTGGAGCGGCAATTTTCTCAACTAAAAAATAATTGGAGCCCATTCTGATTTATTTTTCATACCATTTAACCAGTTTTGAATGGTTGAGAAATAGAGTAAGTTTTTAATCCCTTACCATTGGATTATTTTTAAAGCTTATCGAACGGTCCATTTATTTTTTAATGGAATCCCTCTGCTCCAAAAATAAATAGTCTTCCATTTATTTTTATGGAGGAGAGGTTATTCCATATTGCGTCTGCGGGGGCTTATCATCAAGGGGAAGAGTCGGCAGATGGAATCGAACGTAGGCGTTTTTTGAAGGAAATGATCGATTCTTAACAACTCGGCCAGTCCCTACTCGCTACTTTTAGTTACTTTCACATGTTCACAACCTTTCGTCTATATATATTCTCACTCCTTGCATAATAAACTCAAATGAGTCTCTACCAAACCTTTCCACCTCTTTGCTTCATATAGATACTCACTCTATCTGTCTTTCTAAATATTATGTAACAAAATGGTGACACAAAACTATCACAGACTCAGGAGCAACAACTTCACTACTTTAAAGTTTCTCACAACAATTTTACTAACCTTTGCAATCAACAAAAACAACTTTTGTTGTAACCAGCCTTTTGTCTCCTCAATTCCGTCGTTTTCAGGTTTTTCGTCACTGGAAATGCTCACGCTCGATGGATATATCAGTTTCGAAAACACTGAACAAGCATCCGAGGATTTCGGCAAGATACACAGCCGCCCACCCTCGGCAGTTCTGTTTCCTAAATCAGTGTCTGATATCTCGTCGGTTATCAAGCATGTTTTCGAAATGGGCGACACCTCAGCACTCACGATCGCAGCCAGGGGCCACGGGCATTCTTTGCAGGGTCAGGCGCAGGCAGATCAAGGGGTCGTAATCAATATGGAATCGCTCGTGGGGAACAGAATGGAGTTTTATAAAGGAGAATCTCCTTATGTTGATGTTTCTGCAGGGGAATTATGGATAAATATTTTAAAGGAGAGTCTTAAACACGGGTTAGCTCCTAAATCGTGGACGGACTACCTTCACCTAACCGTAGGGGGAACTTTATCGAACGCGGGGATCAGCGGACAGGCCTTTCGTCATGGCCCGCAAATAAATAATGTGTATCAGCTAGAGGTCGTCACAGGTACATTTTTTACCATCAAATTCAAGTTTGTCTTCGTATTTGTGTCGCTAAAGAAATGCAATGATACTAAAACTAGTACCTAAGTAACATAATAAAATCGGTGTTGTATAGTATTTTTAGCGTAAGACCCACGGAGATGACTTGTGGCGGCACAGTATCACCAATGCAAGTTTTGTCGAGTCTCTAGTGAGACTCCGCGATAGCTAAAAATGAAAGAAAACAGCGGCCAAGAATGGTACCAAAACGGGCTAAATTGTTTCTCGAATAAAAGCGAACAGTGTTATAGGACTTCACTTTGTACCCGACAGAGAACAAGTACCAAAGGAGAGTTCGGTACCAGTGATTAAATAAATTCGCCTCTGCTTTCACCATACCTAGAAACTAAAAGCAGAAGAATCTTTGCCTCATCACCATAAGATGAACCCGAACATTAGATTGAAGACAGGCTAATCGAAAGCTTCTTTGTACTGCAGGAAAAGGAGAGATTTTCACGTGTTCAGAGACGGAAAACGCTGACCTCTTTTACGGCGTCCTTGGAGGTCTCGGCCAGTTCGGGATCATAACTCGCGCAAGAATATCCCTAGAGCCAGCACCTAAGATGGTAAAACACCATATCTATTAGCACAATTAGGAAGCAAAAATAAAATTAAAAAATAAATAAAATGTTGTTAACATATTTTTCATATGCAGGTGAGGTGGATAAGAATGCTCTACTTGGATTTTTTGACCTTCACAAAAGACCAAGAGCATCTCATATCGGGTGAAGATTCCTTCGACTACATAGAGGGATTCGTCATCAAAAACAGAACCGGTCTTCTCAATAACTGGAGAACCTCGTTCAAGCCAAAAGACCCCATTCGAGCAAGTCTATTCAACTCCGAAGGAAAAACCCTGTATTGCCTAGAAATAGCCAAGTATTTCAATCCAGACGGTATCAATAGCATCAATCACGTGAGAATCATAACACTAACTACATATCTTTAAGATTCTACGTTTATATTCTTTTTATTATCGACTCTCATGATACGCTATATAAATGCAGAAACTCGAAATCTCATTATCAAGGTTGAGCTACATTCAATCAACCCTCTTCCTTTCGGACGTATCTTACGTGGAATTTTTGGATCGTGTACACGTAGGCGAATTGAAACTCAGAGAAAAGGGGTTGTGGGATGTCCCTCATCCGTGGCTAAATCTCATAGTTCCGAAAAGCACCATTTATCGGTTTGCAGAAGAAGTTTTCGGAAGGGCCCTTAAAGATACCAGCAATGGTCCTATACTCATCTACCCAGTCAACAAATCTAAGTAATTCACCTTCAACTTCACAAAATCATTATTACTTCACAATCAGGACTGCTTTTACGGGTTACTTTTCTATACTAAGAATTCATTTGGTTGCAATTTTTAAGCAAATAAGCTAGCTTATTTCTAACTAAGAAAAAACTAGATCCATCTTCTAGACTTTTATGCCAAATACAGTAAATAAACTCAATTTAAAAATAAGCAGCCAAACGCTGTGCAACTTCTAAACAAAGAGCTAAAAAGCTTGAGACTATAAGCTGCAACCAAAAAAACCCCAAGTCTTTCCCCAAGTCTTTGTTATGCTTAAATATTTTTCTCTATTACTGCAGGTGGAATAACCGAACATCTATGGTCACACCCGAGAAAGATCTCTTATACTTCGTTGCATTTTTGCCCTCTGCAATGCCACGTTCGACAGGAACAGATGGGTTAGAATACATTTTAGCGCAAAATAAGAGAGTCCTAAGTTTCTGTGAAGATGCCAAGCTTGGGGTTAAACAGTACCTTCCTCACTATACTACTCGGAAGGAATGGCAAGCTCATTTTGGGCATAAGTGGGATGTGTTTGTCAGGCGAAAAACTACTTATGACCCTTTAGCCATCCTAGCTCCCGGTCAGCAAATTTTCCAAAAGCCAATAGCCTTTTCGTGATAATCCCTCGAGTGAGTCGTTATTTAGGGTAGAAAATAGGCATAATGCTTCAAATTTTACGTATTTTTTCTCTCAAAGAAAAGAGTATATCAGAAGTCAGAAGTAGACTTTTGATAATTTTTATGGCCATGTTTTGAGCCACAATTTTACAGCAGGTCTTCGAGTATAAGTTCATTAAACGTAACCTGCACAGCACCTATCGACATACCCATCTAAAAAGCCCCTTAAAATGCAATGTATACGAGACCACAAAGTCAAAATATGACGATGAATCAAAGGCACAAACAGCGAAACAGCTCCCGTATAAGTTCAACTTTTGTGAAATATTTCCACTGACTATGTGTAAACCTTATCGGACTTGCTTGTTATTTTTATCTCGTTGGTAACAAGATCAACAAATTGATGAGTTGAATTGGATTAGTAAAGTTAACCAAGTGAATAATCAAGCTTTCTTTCTGTGCTCAAGCTTAAAATTCTAACAAGCTATTATAAATCCTAAGAAGCTCAAATTGAAAACCATAAAAAACTGGGTTCTGAATTTCCTCGAGTCGATATCTATACCAAATTTATGCAAACTTTCTTTCGGTGCTCAAGTTTAAGATTCTAGCAAGCTATTATAAATCCTCGGAAGCATAAAAGATTTAAGGTAATATCTAACAGAAGGTCAAAAGTTTTGAGTCCCTACTAAATAGTATTAAGGCTAGCTTTGCTTCAATACCAATTTGCTATAAATAAAAAGCAAAACTTAAACAGAATTTGTACGCCAATGTGTCATAGTAACACTTTCATCCATCTTAAAATCAATCCTGCAAATTTTATTCGCTTCAATACGACTTCTCTTCTTCATCGAAATATGATATCGCCTGCCTACCTATCACAAGCTACACAGAAACAACTTCACACCCTTCAAAATTTTAGTCGCAATCTTTTCAAGTTTTACTATAAAAATGCATACGCTAAATATAAGTTATGGCAACTTTGCATTCGCAGCTAGCTAATGATTATGTGGGCATTACTCTTAACCCACGTACCATTATCAGTTGCCTATACTAAATCGGTTCAAGATATTTCCGATTTTATCAGGCTCATTTTCCAGGCTGGTAACTTAATGGGGCTAACAGTTGCCGTTAGAGGAACTGGTCATTCCACCCAAGGCCAAGTGCAGGCCAAAAAAGGTGTGGTTTTCGATTTTTTGGGAAAAAAAAAAATTGATCGAGGGTAAGGTTATTTTCTACTTGAATGAGCTACGAGATCATGCAACTTCTCCCTAGATGATGAAGCAAACACTTTCTCAAGTCTAGTCAGCTTGTGAAAGGACTTTTGATACCATTAACGAAAGTACCATGAGATGAAACTAAGTACTAGATAACATAATATATATCGAAAATTACAATCCGCTCGAGCCTCAACCTCTCCTTTTTGTGTTATCCAAAACATAAACATAAGAAAAAGGATTTTACATCTTAATTCAGAAACTTACCAACCTAACACAGCAACTAGATTTTGTACCTACCGGGGCATTTAAACATTTCAGATGTATCATACGAAGAATTCTTGAAACGGGCTAACATATCCGAATCAGCACTCAGGCGCATAGGATTGTCGGCTACATCTTCTAGTACCAAAAAAAAAAAAGGAGGCATTCAGAAATCCGTAGAAGTAGGATTCAGGACTATTCTTGAGCACAGACAGACCCAATGGTCCAATATACCCCATCAACAAAACCACGTAATTTCCCTCCTCCTTTTCCATTCTTCGTCTTTTCAATAAACTCAATATTTTCATTTCGACTAGGCTTATTTATATTATGATTATCACTGCAGATGGAGCAATGAAACATTTTTAGTTTCCCCAGAGGAAGAAGATGTTTTTTCTTTCTACCTAGTGTCAATCCAAAATGCTGCAGAGCCACAAAACAATGAGTTAGAATTAGCCCGAAACAAGCGGACCTTACAGTTCTGCGAAGACTCAAAACTTGGGAGTGAGTGAAGCAGTATATATCTTCCCCGTTACGTATGCTACTCAAGGAGATATATATCAATCGGAAATGTCGTAAAGTAAAAGCCTATTGCAGATTAAGGAACTAAAACCCAATGCTTGACAAGTACCAACAACATTTTTATTCAAACCAGTACAGAAAATTGGTCGAAAAGGCTAACGGTAAGTGTTATTCAAAACAAAAAGTGGACTATGATCGATCTTTCTTAGCAATAATTTGAATCATGGTAATTGATATTCGTAGTAATTCATAATTTCAAAATAAAACATACTACTACTTAATAAATGTCATTTGAAACAAAGTTGACAAATACTAAATCAAGATATATACTAAAACTTAAGGAGCATCATTTATGTTCATTAATGTGTCCTTATATTTTGTCTATTATTTCTGCAGAGGCATAAATGATAAAGACGGGGGAATAAGTATCTTATCTTAGCGTACGTTTTGTTAATTAATTAATTTTTACATAATTCCCAATATTTCATTAGTCTATAGATAAGCCGTTGTCTTTTTATTTTTGCAAGGCGATTGAATCAAATGGGATGTACAAAAACAATGTTGATCTTAATTATTGTACATATATATATATATATATATTCTAACAATGCATGTGTATTTGCACGAGCAATGCATTTGAAACGCCCATGTAATGCATGTTTTTTACAATAGAAAGAGTTCACATGTCTCTCGATGTAGTGCGAGTGTGAGAATAATTTTACTGCTTTGTTATAATGGAGTATGCCTGAGTAAATAATAAAAATGCAAGAAAAGAAAAAATTACACGTCATCTCGTGGCATTAGTTATTCAAAAAATTAGTTATTCATATTAATACTTAGATGAATATTTGTGGCAATCCTCGAACTTAATCATTCCCTTTGGGTTATTCGATTTTACAAAAACCATCTAAATTGACATATTATGAATGAAAATAGCATTTGAAAACAATCCAAAGAAGTGTTAGAAAAAATAGCAATATTGAAATAATTATTATTACCTGCTAAAACAGACATGAAACGGAAGATGTAATAAATCCATAAGATATTCAAGTCAGACAAACATAATTGACAAACTCTATATATCAATTATCATATTAACATCTACAAAGCCAACAATGCAATTCCAAATCTGCTTATCGTATAGTATCTTAAAAAATCTTTATACCATTAATAAGATCGAACTTTGAATGAGTACAATGAGTAAATAAAACTTGGGCTCAACAATATCTTTAATATATACGCTTATCAGAAATGATATATTTTTATAATTTAATAACATCTACAAAAATTTACACCAGTCAACAACATATTTCCTAGATGTGCTTATAAAATAAATAAATAAATTCATAACATCTACAAAAAATTACATGGTTGCAATAAAGGTACAACTGTTCATTAATACCCTTTTAATTTCTTTCCTAAGCATTAATTCAAATCAAATCTACCCAGATTTTTCATGAATACTTTCCTTTTAATTTCTTTCCTAAGCATTAATTAAAACCAAATCATAGAATGTACCCAGATTCATAACATCTACAATATGAATCAGAAAAATGCATCTTCTCTATATATTAACCCCTCCATTACAAGTCTAATTTGCAACACAAAACACAAAAGTTGTTTTTATTTTTTCTCCAGTTCTTGAAACATGGCTTGGCTAAGCAATTTAGCAGCAGCCATCTTCCTGAGCTTCATCGTAAAGTCGTCGTCGTTTGGACTCAACGAAAGTTTCACCCACATCGAATTCGCATCCCAGGACTTCGGCCACATGGTACACTACGTACCGGCAGAAGTACTCTATCCCAACTCGGTCGACGATATTTCTTTTCTGGTCGGCCGGCTTTACGAGAAGGGTGTGGCTTTCGGGAACCCGACCAGGGTTGCGGCTAGAGGCAACGCCCACTCGATCCAAGGCCAAGCTCAGACCCAAGGAGGCGTGGTTATAAACATGCAGTCTCTCCCGGGACCCACAATGTCCTTCAACACCGCCGCGAACCCTCCCTATGTTGACGTGGCTGGTGGAGAGTTATGGATAAATGTACTAACCGAAAGTCTCAAACAAGGACTCACCCCGGTATCATGGACGGATTACCTTTATCTCACGGTAGGGGGAACTTTATCGAACGGTGGAATTAGCGGACAGGCATTCCGAAACGGACCTCAAATCGATAATGTTCTTCAACTCGAAATTGTTACGGGTAACACTTGAACTTTAATATCAAATATCGGTAGATACCATTATAATTAATTATTAATAATATTATCTTTATTTTCTTGCTCTTATTATTATTATTTTTTATATTTAAATTAACTTCATACGTTGATAACCATATGAATAAAATTGTCTCAGGCATAATAAATTTAGGTATCACCCTTAGAGTTTCTACTATTTATTGGGACATCCCCCAGGTTTTAAAAAATGACACTTGGGTCCTGAGAAGGTTAGAAATATGTAGTGAACTACACTAATGTCTTTAAAACAACATATTCAAGCTCTAGATTGAAATTCATGAACAACATGAAAGTTTCAAACCCAACTCAGACTGTTACCTAAATTTTTCATATAAAGAGTTAAAAGAAAATAACGCAAACCCATTACATATCTAACACTAAACGTCCCATATGGTTATACGGGGGACACTAAACTGTCAAACGCCATTTTGATAAAATCCTAAAAAATAAAAAATAATAACAAAAAATTGAACATGTAACAAGATTTAGCTTTCGTTTTTCGATGATGAAGCAAATAATGCAAACCCGTTACACTAAATTTTTCATATAAAGAGTTAAAAGAAAATAATGCAAACCCGTTACACTAAACGTCCCATGTGGTTATACAGGGGATACTAAACTTTCAAACGCCATTTTGATAAAATCCCAAAAAATAAAAATAAAAATTGAACACGAAACAAAATTTAGTTTTCTGTCTTTCGATGATGATGCAAATAACAAACTCAAATGATTAGAACGTTTCTACTTTCTAAATTGCAACTACCAACATTGGGAAAAACAACAAAATCTTACTTGTCTGCAGGTAAAGGAGAGTTCAAAATTGTGTCAGAGGAACAGGATTACGACCTATTTTACGGTGCTCTTGGCGGGCTGGGACAGTTCGGCATCATTACCAAAGCTAGAATCAAACTGGCACCTGCACCCACGAGGGTAAAACTCCGTTACTACTGCAAATATGTATATTTGAAAGCACGTTGGCCTCTGTTAACATAGACATATTTTGACAGGTAAAGTGGATCAAAGCGCTTTATTCCGATTTTGCAACCATGTCAAAGGATCAGGAGTCTTTAATATCAGCTATATCTACATTTGATTACATAGAAGGATTTGTCGTCATAAACGAAGCTAATGGAGCTAGCTCATCCAGCCGCATAGCTGACTGGGGATCATCCTACTTGACCAAAGACCCCCTCCGAACAAGCCTACTCAACTCGAATGGGAAAACTCAGTACACCCTAGAAGTAGCAAAATACTATAACCCAAGTGAAGCTGGTACAATCGACCAGGTGAATATTATCATTTGCGCGCCTTTTTTGAATTGTCTTCTTAATTTTAAATCCACCCTGAAAGGTTTATTTATTAATTAATGCAGAAAGTTACCCAGCTCCTATCTGGCTTGAGTTATATTAAACCCTCGCTCAACATCACGGATGTAACTTATGTAGAATTCCTAGACCGAGTGCACACCTCCGAACTAGAGCTCAGGAAACTGGGACTGTGGGATATCCCTCATCCGTGGCTAAATCTCATGGTTCCAAAAAGCAGTATCGACAAATTCATTGACGAAGTTTTCGGGAACATTTATACCGAAACCGTTAATGGTCCTATACTCCTCTACCCAGTAAACAAATTGATGTAAGGCCTCATTTGACTTTCTAAAAAGTTTATAAGAATTACTTTTCATTTCGTATTGAAATTCTCACTAGCGTTTGTTTTCACACCTGCAGATGGAAGGACATGACATCTCTGGTCGTGCCAAACGAAAATATAATCTACATGGTGTCCATCTTAGCGTCTGCACCGCCATCTATACCCGGAGAATTAGAACGCCTCTTAGGCCTAAACCAAAAAGTGCTAGACTTTAGCCAACAAGCCAGTCTTGGTGTGAAACAGTATCTCCCCCATTATACTACTCAGGACGAATGGAAAGGCCACTATGGATCACAATGGCAAAGTTTCGTCAAAAATAAAAAGGCGTTTGACCCTTTAGCGCTCCTATCCCCAGGCCAGCTAATATTTCCCAATGGAACAGTCTAATGAGAACATGTTATTGACAGATATAACGGAAGGTGCTAGGAACAGACTTGATAGGGAAAATAAAAGCTTGTTGAGAATAGTATTTTTATTTTATGAATGAAGTAAAGATATAGTGATTTCGAACAGTTTTTTATTATTTGACATACCTATCTCTCCTGCAGTTCTCGTACATTTATCAATTTTCACTGATCTCAACACAATAGAAGTTTGTGAAAAGAACTCCATAACAAAAAGTGGGCGTTAAACAGTATATTTATATTTCTATTCTTAAGCAATTAATTGTCTATTACAGATAACTTTCTATTACAGAACTAAACAAACATATATTTTTCAAAGAAAACTCAGGATTAATTAAAATGTTATCTCCACATTTGGCACTAGTCTTGCAGAATTTGCCTCGTAAAATCGTAAGAACGAGATCATAAGCAAGTTAGAATGCAACTTAAAACATGAATGCTAGCATCCATATGGAAGGGAAAAGTTGCTTGAAGGAAACACAAACTCAAAAGTCAAAACCGTTGGCTTTTTCACCTCCTTCTCTTTGACACGAAATTCTGCTTACAAGTTACAAGAAAAACAGGCAACCACAGGAACTTGTGTCTTCCTAGAAGATAAAATTACCAAGGAAAGAGGGAAAGAAGGCACCTAAAAGCCAGCACGAAAAGAGGGCTTATTGTTGTACAACAAAGTCTTACTTTGTAAATCCACAGCCAAGCAAGTCGCCATGTCGCTTGCAACTGAAAGAAAGCTAAGCCCCAAATCCCCAAGCGTGTATAACATCATCACATGATATGGCAGCCTCCATGTTGAACTCCCCATAAGGACCTTCATCTCCCTGCGGTGCACCTTTAGAGCCACTATCTCTGCTCTTCAAATCACCGGTATTTACCTGCAGGGAATTTACTAAATAACCTGGGTTACCATTTAGATCATCCTTCTGGGTTTGCACAGGAATGGATTCAGCCACTTCTTTGCTTGTGTCGGTCTCCTTGTTATCTGGCACAATTTATATTCAAATCATTCACAATCTGGAAAGGGACAAATATTTGAACACAAAAAGTTTTAAACTATTTCCTTGAGTAAAATCCCACAGCACTGTGACCCTCATAATACTTTTGGCTGCACAAGAAATCACCCTGACAACTACATTGTCATATATGAATTTAACAAA
>MKEJ01066704.1:1974-13891 GCA_001753735.1 Embelia ribes | reverse complement strand
TTATTATTATTTTTTTTTTTGTCAAGGAAAAATTGGATTTTTTTGGCTTAAGAATTGCAATCTGAACACAACCCATAGTTGGAAATTTGGAATTAGGGCTGAATTATTTCTAATAAAATGCTACATGTCAAAACCTATATTGCAAAAACATTTGTTTTTGAGTATATTTAAAATTAAATCCAAAATTAACGTGTGTTTTATACTTATTATAGCTTTAATGAACTATTTCAAACGTGAATTTACAAAAAACTTCTATTTTAGAATAAAATCTCATTGTCATGAGATTTAATATAAAACTCATTATTTACATTTAGTGTTGCCCTTAATTCTCTACCCCAAAAAAATCAAAATAAATTAATTTATGAACTAGCCATTGTACGAAACTGCCACAATACATGATATAACACGTAAAATTCAAAATTCACACGAGGTATTATTGCTCATAAAACTCTCTATCAATATTTAATTTGATTGGTTGTAGAGTTTGGAGGGAAAGTGGGGGAGGTGAGGGGAAGCAAATTAATTTATGCTTGGCTAATTTAGTTAAAAAAATAAAAAAAAGGAAAAAAGAAGGGAGTGGAGGGGAGGAGAACAAAATAATTAAGATCCAATTGTTAAATTAAGTAATCAATTAAAATTAATTTACCTCCCCTCTAAAAAACTATGAATATTGCCACTTCCCCTCTAAATTGCCATCTCGATCCATGAAAAATACGAGCCCAAAGCTTCTTTCACTAGTAACGAGACCTCTCCACGGGGCTCCTTTCTATGATCGTATGGAACTTAATGGTCATGATCACGCAATGCGTAAGATCAAGTATCATTCGTCCTCTGTTTTGTTCCTTCGTTTAGGCTGGTACATTCACACGGCCGCCTCAAAAGTAACTCAACTGAATAACTAATTCCAACTGAAGAAACAGAATATATAGCCATATATACCTAGATTATGACGTTTGAAAACAATGTTTACTTTGAAAACACTCCAACAAAACCCAACTACCAAGTCTCCACCAATATTGTGAGACCAAATATTTGCCTACCCAACAACTCATTGTCTACTAAAGAAGCATATAGTAGCATCCGTAAAATGGATAGAGGCCCTACGCATCAGTCATGCACATCGCATCATAATCATTTTTTCAAATTTAAATTTTATGCGAAATTCCTGCACTCTGCCAAGCACCACTGCTGGGCAGGTCTCCAATCCCTGTAAAGTGTTAAAGCACCGATACAACAGACATCGCTGCTATGCTATTAAGCCCCAATGTAATAAATATCACAAGACAAAATCTTGCAGAATAAATATGAAAAGAATAAAAAAGATGCGCAGCAAAAAATTCCGAGAATCTTCATCGATCGTGTATTAATACAGCGCTGTGGAAGGTGGTGCACTAGTGCTGGTGCAGCTCATGAATAGAGAACGCAATCACAACAAAAAGGCAGAGAAATCATGAAGAAAATGAAAATTGCAAACCCGGATAGACTACACAAGAGATACAGTTCTTATTAAAATAACAACACTTTGAATTTGGAATACTCACCAATTTGATACTGGAGATTGATAAGAACATAGAAACCTCATCCCTGACCGTGATGCAAGTGCTGATCAGTGATAGATCAATTCTCCAGTGGAAAATTCAAAATAGAAAATACATGTATATATTGATTTATATACACATATATAGCAAAGTAACAGAACAAATAGTTAACTACGGTCAGACACCAGCCTCTATATACTGTACAAGAATCAATACAAAGCCAAACAGGCTCCCAAGTTCGGATATCTAACTACATGCCATTTCATTTACTCACTTTGGCAATCATAAGTTCCTAACTTACTTCAATGTATTTTAGAACAAAATAAGGACTAATGAGAGAAATTATAAACAAATGTAATGAAATAGTAACGAGCAGAGCAATTCTTAATCCTTAAGAAAAACCAAAATAAAGTATCTATTAAACCCTTTAAACAAAACAATCCAGCAGAGCAATCTTGGCTCCAAAAGAAAAATCAAAATGAAGTATCTATTAAACCCTTTAAACAAAACCATGGTATCAAATTGTTGCACACTGTTACCAACCATCAACTAACTTAACCGAATGCTTTGACATAAATAATTTTTTCATAAAGTACCTTAAATTCTACTTCAAATCCACTTTGCTCCCTGGATTCGAATTAAAAGGAAATCCAGTTACTTCTAATTTGCTGCAACGTGACCCTTTCATCAAACTCAAATTTTTACACAAATTTAAGGACTCGTGGCACTAAAGGATAAGTTGCAAATGAAAGAAGGGCAGTGATTGCTTTATTAGGGACCAAAATGAGATTGAGAGAAAAAAGCTAGGAAAACCTTTGTAATAAGACCCTTTTTAATATTTTCAAAAAAGAACCTGTTTATTGCCCAACACGCAAGGTCAATAACATAGAGAACAGGTGGCATGCCAATGTTGCCTGAGAGATCTCTACCCAAATTACAGAATAATAAGCATAATTCTCATGCTGCTATGAGTAGGATAACTGACAAGAAAATGCTGTTGCTTTATCTTGAGCAGGACCAAGATCAAGTGTGCAAAATTAAAATCATATATGCGAAAAGCGAAATAAATTTGATCACCATAAGCATCACAAGGTCATCTAGGAAAATTTTACCCTTTCTAAAGATACTTTTATGAATAATGCTGTTGAACACAAGCATTAATGAAAACAATGCCAAAATCAATTATCAATAAGTTAAGACACATCGAAGTGAGAATCATAACATTTACACATAATGCCAGCCTCACAAAGATACAATAGAATAGCATCTTTTCTAAAAATCATCAATTCAATTGTTTCTAACCCGACAAAATATGTAACTTCATTTAAGCAAGTTGCAAAAGAACATGGCAACCAAAATTGCAAGAATTAAAGCCAGAACATGAGGTTTATAAATAAACTATACTAATCTCTGAGCAAAGAGTACTAAAGCTAAAAGGTTGCTGCACAGTCCCAAAAAAAACAAAGGCGATACAGAAATCATGTGTTGCAAGTAAAACGCAGATAAACAACAAGATACAAGCCTTAATCTCAAGAATTTGGAGTTGGTTAAATGGAACCAAAATAAGATATCAAATCAGGTATTTGGCATGAATAAAGCAATTCCAACCAGGTGCAGCAGCAGAGTTATCACAAATACAAGAACAAACCGTAGAGCCAGAAATATTTGAAAATGGTGAAACAAGTTTTCTGTACAAATATTAGCAGGTTTTCAGTGAAGCTACGCATGTAAAAGGAGAAATGATAAATCGATACCAATGACGAGAAATGAAATGTGACACAGTCATCACGGCTCACTGACTCAATAACACATCTTCAGCTAGCACAACAGAATGTCGTAAGATAATCTTTGCAAGTGATATGGTCAATAAACCTAATAAAATCTAATAATTTAACTATCCCCCTTCATTAAGGAAAGTTACTGAATCAATTAGCATAGCAAAATCACATTTTGATGAGCAAACACTGAACATCGTTTCCAATTAACATATACAAACATAATCGACACTGCAAAACCTTAAACCTTGCTATAGAATTTCAATCATTGACAAGTTATACTTGTAGCATTTCCTCAAATAGAAACAATGAAAAAACTAAAATTAAATCACTTTGAGTTTGCATTTCCAATAACCTTAACTAGTACAATTAATCATCACTCAAAAGTTAAAAACTTCTATAGAACACCAAATATACACATATTGCCCTTTACCATTATTTTCAGTTAGCTTCTCCCAGCCACAGCAATCAAAAACTGCTCCATGAATCAAACCACCTCTCCTATCTGTACGAACATTAAGGAAAAATATAAACACAAATTCCAACAAATTCTTGAAGGTTGTTTTTACCATAATAAGGTAAGTTTAGAAACAATTTAACAAAGCAATGTTGTTTTCGTAATAATTACCGAACCAAGATTGTTTCAAAATTCACAATTTCAAATTGTGCTTTTAACGTCGCCTCTATGGAAAAATTACATTTTGGAGTCACAGGTCAACACAAAAAAGTCACAGACTGAAAAAGTGACTTCAAAAAACCATAAATAAAAAGTCGCAGTTTTAAACTGTGAAAATTTGTCACAAGGGAAGTTTTATCTTAAACAAATCTGCAGTTTGTACATAAATTTGATTTAAAAAGGGAATTTGAAACTGTGCTTTTTAAACAATTGTGGTTCAGCAATTCTCAAAGCAGACAAAACAACAAAATTCTCATCAATCAGATTGTAAATCTCCACAAATCATTAATCATAAACAAAATTTTTAATTTTGAATCGACCAAAAACAGATTAATCCAAATATAAATTATTAGTCATAAAAACCACCATCATGGGCTAAGAAACAGAAAATGGATTTCAAAAATCTTCTGCACATTTTTCAATACCTTTCCTGTCCCGCCACATCATCAACTTTGTACGTCTCCGGTGTTATCTCCGTCAACCACAAACCCGGGAACAATTGCTGCATCAAATATAAAAACAAAAGTCAGAGACAGAAAAAACGAAATTAATTACTCTACTGTAAGTATATACATACATACACACACACACATATATATAGAGAGAGAGAGAGAAAGAGAGAAAGGAGGGATTACATCAAGTTCATTCTGAACAGTCTTGGACCGCTTCTTGGGCCGCCGCCGAGGCCTCACCCCGGCAATAGCCCGGAAATCCTCCTCGATCTCCGCCTTCGTCAGCGACACCGAAAACTTCACCGGCGCTGCAGTTACGCCTCTCAATCGACTCGGCTTCGCCTCCACCCTCTGTGGGTCGCAGACTGAATCCTTCTCTGCCGCGGGGGCCTTGCACGCAGCCCGCCGGGTCCTCAAATTCCACGGCCGCCCCGCCAGGTTCAGTTCTCCGGCGGCGGCGTCCTTTTCAGGCATCATTGATAGCTTCATCTGATCGGCGGCGGCTCTGAGATCGAGCATGAGCTTCTCCCTCACCGCGTCGATGCCATCGGAGTCGCCGGAATCGGGGGATCTGCGGCGTCTGGCGGGGTCGTGGGGGAGGTTCATGCAGCGGAGGAGGCGCTGGTTGGCCCACCGCAACTCCGGCAAGGCGAAGTTGTGGAGAGGCCTCGTTCGGTGCCGAGGCGCGTCCATTAACCTTCGGTGAGAGAGAGAGAGAGAGAGAGAATTATTTAGTTTCTTCAGAAGGAGAGAGAGAAGGAGAGAGAGGAGAATTGGCGTTATATGAGTATATATGTATGTATGTATGTATGTATAGCCGGGAAATTTATATATGGGGACGACGGAGAGGTGGGCGGAGGAGAGAAAGAGAGAGATTTAAACGTTCGCGTGTACCATATAGATTATATATATATATATATATATTTTTAATTTTGATTTCTTTTATTTTTTAATTGGAGAGGAGTGGTGGGTGGACAAGAAATACGGAAGGCCCATATTCAACAGCCCGCTTTTTAAATTTTTTAAAGGCCCGTTATCAAGAGAGAGTGTCATCCACGGCTATGTGTGTAACGGTGACAAATAAGTTTTGGGCCAAACAAATATAGTCTTTTGTCACTATATTTTCATGTCTGATGAAAATATATGTTTCATATAAACAAATTCAAATAATCAAGGGCCGAACATGCGAACTTTTGGATAAAACGAATTCGGATCGATGTCTATGTTTTTGCTTCAGCTGCTCAGCGGATAAATCATAGATGTCGGCTTTGACATTTAAATCGAATAAGCTCAATCTAAATCCAGTGATTTCTCCAATTTGGTAATCCCCTTTGACCTCTTTCCAACAAACTACTTTTTTCTCCCGAAGTACTTTTACGGCCCTTTCATCGTCAGTTTCTTTGTGTAACAAGAACGTCGAGCTATCGTGTTAGCTCGTGTAGATAACTAAGAACGTAATGCTCACAAGCCCGCCTACTTGCTGACTCTTTACATTAGCAAGTAGCAAGAGTTTGCAGTAGCAAAATGAAGCGCACGATATTATAATATGTTAGTTATGAGTGATTAATTCAGTAACATCACCAAGGTCCGAGAAGGTCAACACCAATTCTCAAGCAAGTTTTTCCATATGCGACTGTCGTTACTATGTAATGTCACGGAATGCCTACACAAAAAACCAACGATGGAATTCCGGATTTTACAAGGGGAGTCTTACCCAGATAAATTTGAGATGTAAAGTATTCCTAGAACATGCAATTTTATTGAACAGTACATTGACATCTCTAAAAAAGGATATGCTTGAATAATACAGCTAAAGTAAAGTAATTTACAGTGAAACAAAACTCAATTACAGCTCTGCTATCTTACAGCCAAAAAAAAAAAGCAAGGCCTTGATGTCCTAACTGAGTAATCATTTAAAACCCCTAATCGCTCGTGCAAACACTCATACCATTCAGTTTTTTTTGGAACAGTTATATATTATACTGGTCAATCCATTGACTGAACATTTCATTTACATGCACACCTCTGCACACTAATTAAACCGAACCAATAAAAAGGGAAAATATAAACCAGAACGAGATGCAATAAACTGGTGAAAATTGCTGCAGTTGTGCGTACAAGAACTCAAATGATTTATCAACACTATGATAATAGTTTACTAGTAGAGATAACTTTCACTGATTGGAGGTAGGGCACCCAGGATCCATCCTCTCGGCTTTGATGACCCTCGTATTATACGACCCACAGAACCCACATTTGTGATACAACCAGTGAAACCGAACTGTACCCTTCCTCTCACAATCATTGCAAAGAACATCCTGATAATACACAAAATGTAAGGCTTGAGTATGGTTAGCATTACAGCATAATGTCCCTAAAACTACATTTTTAGAAGTCCAAATGAAGTTTTTCGTTGTTCTGAATTTCAAACGCACAAAAAATATATATATTAAATAAATAAAAACTCCTGTGAATACATTAGAATATTAAAAAGTTGATTTCATTTCATCCTAGAACTACTGAAAACAAGAAACTAGCTAAAATACTCTAAGCAAAACCGAAAAAAGCACAAGAAATTTACCCAGAGAAAAAAAAAAGGTACTCCATAAAGAAAAAGAACGACAGCAAGTGGGATGGCCAGAAAGCAGTGGTTTATGGAGCCCGAGTCAATCATAAGCATGATGTGCTGAATACAAAATTCTATTTTTCTACTTACTAAAGATGATTGTGCTCTGACCTCTAAAAACGAAGGCTGCAGTATTAGGTCAATGGATTGATAACATCATTCTATAATTAATCCAAAAGGTACCTGCATACGATCACGATATTCCTCAGGAAGCTCCTCTGCAGCCAACAAAGCGTCCAACATACCAAAATATACCTACAAAGCTCTCAAATCCACTTTTAAGCAACCAGTTTTATGTCTCTACTTTTAAGCAATTTTGTAAGGAATTACTACAAATCCACTTTAAGGGGTTTCAATTAGTCACAGAACAGGTTAAAATATTTAAAATGTCCACGAAATTTTATTAGCACAGTTCAAAAAAGAAGAAAAAAGAATCTTACCGCCATATCACCCATAGATTTGCTACATATTGGACAGATGTAGTTTTTGCATGCATAAGCCTAGTCGATTACAAAAAAACCATTAATGGGTAGTTTAGTCCAAAAATTTCTTCAAACACCAAAAGAGGATATATATTAGTAAGATGATAAGGAAACACAAACACGGTGACAAGAAAGAGAGTAGAGAGACCTGAAAGCAAGCCGAATGCATGTAATGGCCACAAGGGAGAGCCCTAACTGTTGCACTTGATGTGAACAAGAACTCGCAACATATTGGACAATTTGTTTCTAAGCTTTTCTCCAAACATTTGTGGTTCACTAACTTCAAGGCCAGGCAACAGTTACATTTCATGCAATGGAAAAAATCAATTCCAAGACCTTTTCCAAGCCGACAAAGATTGCAAAACGGGCAATGATACACAGTCCTGAAAGAGTAAACAACCAAACAACACCCTCACACACATACACACAGAGAGAAATAGAGAAAACTACGGTGGGAGGGAATCATGGAAGAAAGTATAAACGGCCAAAGAGAATGTCACAACAAGATAATAATTAGCAGTTCATGATGGTCATTGCAATCACAATAAGGAGGTGCAACCAAATGATTGAAAAATCAAGATACAAAAACTGCAACAGATAATGCAACATTGTTTTGACCACTGCAATATGTACAAGCATCAATTATCCTCTAGGCATCATCAAATTCAGATTCCACATAATCTTGACTTTCGATCCACAAAGCTGAAGCTTGAAATACGCTAGATAAATTGAAGTTTTTGAGTTCTTGGGCCTTGGCCTTGACAATTCCTACCATTGGCAACACAGCCCAGCAGAAAGGTAATAAGAAGCAAAAGCTATGGTCTCATTTGAGTTACAAAACAGCATTCTAACTACTGATCTAGGATAAAAAATCAAAATAAGCTAAAGGAATGTAAAAGATTATAACGCTCTAAAAGCAAATAAAATGACGAGAGCATGATAAATTCCAGAAATAGGATAATTAACATAAAAAACCATGTCACCCTTCCAACCATTTTATTTGATATTTGATTAACCAACCTTTCATCGTCAAAGAACTTGCAAATATTGCAATAATACTGTGCCATGGGAAGCTCATTGCATGTGGGCGTACTGCAAATTGGCCCTACTGCTTGAATTTTCAGGCAACGCATACACATCATCTCTGTGGTTGCTTTCCTGCAAATGTTAAATGAAATATTAAGTACTTAAAATCTGAACCCACCTTTACCATTGGAATAAGACAAACTACCTGTCCATTGAGTGGTCGCTCACTCTGTCATGGCAAAACCTGCAAGTAAACAATTTTCCACAGCAAGCAGCAAGAAGTTTACAGTTTCTTTTGTAATGTTCACACCCCAGCACTTGTTTCTCAGGATCTCGAAACGAGGGAGAGCATCCTGGAATACCATCATTTTTTGAAGTTTCGACTTCAACTGCTTGGGTCGATTTTTGTTGAGCAGCTATCCAGCGACTAACATGAAAAAGAAAAAGAAATGGATGAGCAAGACTCACAAGGAAATGGTGATAAAAACCTAAACTGCCACATTTTTTATCCATAAATACATTGGAGCAAATTAAAAGGTCTACTCCATTTAACAGAAGCAAGTTGGCCAACACGAACCTTGTCATAAGATTTTGAACAAGATACGCTTTCCTCCTTGGATCAAGCGTTGAATCGCGATAAACCTTTCTGATCTCAGCCTCCAGTTCATTCTGGTTCATGCGAAAGATGTCTTTCCACCCAGGCTTAAACATCTGATCACTCAACTCCAAGCTTTCCAGAGAGTCAATACCTAGGTACCACATAACGAAAACTTAAGTACAATTTGAAAACAGGAAAAAAAAAAACACAAAACAAAACAAAACAAAAAAATCATAATGCCTCCAAAGAAGCATCTCCTTTTTTTCTTGAAAGCCCAAAAAATAATCCTCCTTCTCCCTTGTTGACCCAAAATGAGGACTAACATCCCTCAATTCCCCATAATTGCTCATTCAGTTGGAGGAGGATTGTGATCCAACTTTCTTGCAGTTTCAAATGTTCTTTGTACCTATTAACAACCGTGCATAAAATATCTTCGGTAGACCTTTGACTCATTACGTAAGACCTTAACTTCTCAAGTTGATATTCATTGTTGTGTTAAAGTTGGCCATGATAGATTAATAGTGGCGAATATGTTTTTTTTTTTTTTAATTAAAATGCCAAAAAATGAGATGAGGAATATACAACGAGAAATGGAGTGAGAGGGAAAGAAGAAAAGGGAGAGTTTTTTTGGGAGGAAGGAGTAGCAATGATAGGAGAGAGATTGTTTTTTTGGGGTTAGATATGTCTTGAAGGTATTTTTATCCAAATTTATACGAAGGCATGTTTTTTTAATTTTTAATAAAGTGAATATTTTTTAGAAAAATGGCCTTTCATGGATCATATCGCATCAAATTTCTTGTTGATAAGTTACAACCAGATTGTAATGCAGATTCATAAACACCACTCCCAAAAAACTATTCAATATGTAATTTTATTCACTTGGAAAGTATTAGTCCACTTAATCTCGGCTAGCTTTTGTTTGGGCCAAGTTAGTCTCCCTTGTAAATTTGTAATAAGCCCAAGCTAGAAAACGAAGAAAAATATTTTGATGTAGTAGTAGCTGTAGTATTTATTAATTTATTTTCTTGAAACAGAATGTAGTAACACTACATAAGCATATAGATGAGTATCAATAATTAAATTTAGTTATTTAATTATCTGTCAGCCCGATTACTCGTATTAATCAAAATAGATGTTGTGAAACAATCATCGACGATGTTGTCCTCCCAATATTTCCGAAGTAGAAGAGGTGGACAAAGTCGAAAGCTACTATATTTATTTGATTAATGCTAATACGTATCTACGTTTTTAGTTACACGTTGGATTTACACGTACTTAAACAAATATATATAAGTATATAACAATAATTTTAATCGGGAGCCCCAATTCATTGTTAAGTTGTTACGGCTTGCTTTGGAGATTCTGTTGCGGATAGAAACTATGGTAATGCAATTATAGTGTAGTATGCAATGATAATATCTCAATTTTTAATTAAGAAGATGACTGAGTTCTACTGCGGGTAAAACTCAAAAGCAACTATAAAAAACTTGTCAATCTTTGGTTTTGAAACCAATAATTGAGTTTAGAAGAAATTTTTCTCATTTAAAATATGCATCGGAGTCACTCCTTTAATCCCAGTTGTTAGTTTCAAAACCAACAACTGATAAGTGATGAAATATTAATCGCCCGACATATTGCTCGGTAGCGTGCCTAAACTACCTTGCTATTTTTTTTTTCTACAAAAATTGCACAATCTCTGGCAACTAGTTTTGTATCTTTCTCGGGAAATAACATAAATTGTGTCAAAATATTTTTTTTTCCTTCAATAAGAATGCATAATTCCTGGCAAATAGTATCTTTCTCGGGATATAACATAAATTGTGTCAAAATGGTAAAAAGTGAAGCAAGTTGAGATATTTTGTAAGGCCAGTGAACTATGAGGTCTATAATTGTATAATACCAAGAAATAAGATTGAAAACTTCTTGTCAATCTCTCTCATTCATACATTCTACTCATCCGTACTTTTCTTTCCCAACAGAGAGAGGGGGTGAGGGAAGAGGAAGGGTTGGTGATACAAAACCCAACGTATCGTATGGACGGAACGTTCCAATCAACGATCTAAAGGCTGATTCGGATTCGTCTTGTTGTTCTCATCATGATGAGGATTCTATTCGTTGACGGTGTTTAGCTTAGCGGTGTGTTCTAGGGTTGTTCTCGAAGCCATCCAAGAGAATTCGTGCGATTGGCTAAGATACGTTGCAGATTCAATATTCAATTGTAAGGAGATTTGATATTTTGGGTTGTTTGGTCGTGTTTATGACTAAATTGTAGAAGGTATTGGGATGTTTGGTCTAGTTTGACGGTGAAATAGTCGTGTTTTGATCGTGATTTCGTGGAATAAGTTGAGTTTGGGACGAAGGGATTTTCGTCCGAACGAACTAGCCTTTGAATCGGACGAAATGCCAACTCGTCCAGACAAGATGGCAAGTCGTCCGGACGAGATTCTCCCAACTTGTATTGTTTTATTTGATTGGTTGCATATTTGGAAGTTGCGAGACATGGTTGGTTGTTATTTGTTGTAAATTGTCGGACATGTCGAATTAGTCTATAATATACGTGATGAATAAATTGGAGCAATAAACCTATTGCATTAGTGGATGAAATGTCAAAAAATGTTTAAATGAGAATAACTAAAGCTAAACCTGCTTGTTATGTGGATGTTTATTGCGATGGTTGGATGGTTGTCAATTTAGGCCTCTAGAGAGTGTATAATCCAAGGCTCGATGAACTATTTGTAGGCCTC
>MKEJ01066699.1:0-11787 GCA_001753735.1 Embelia ribes | reverse complement strand
TTGGTGTATTTTGGAATTTCGAGCAGTATTATGTACTTTATTATCTATTTTGTATTTATTTATCTTGTGTCCCCGGGTTATCTGGAATTTGGGGCGCGACATGTAAACAACACATACAAATAAAAAAGTAAACAAAAGGAACAAATGAGTAAAGAAGAGAACAGAGGATATTTTTCTTTTTTTAATATTTATTAAAAGAGGGGGGATACAAAAGAGTTACAAAATGAATAACTCCCTCCACCACAAGATATTGCTCTCTCTTTCTCTATCCCCCTTTCTTCAAGGGGCAGCCCTGAGCCTAGCCAAAGCAACCTCATAAGAAGCAATCCTCCCTTCAAGTTTAATCTATCTGCAGGGCCTTCTGATCCACTAGGTGCATGCTTAAGAGTAGATACCATAGCGCCCCCTGACCTCCAGAGCTTCCAACCTAGCTCGCAACCTTCGTACTCCTCCAGATCAAGTTTTAGGTCTTCCAACTCTTGATCCTTCTAAGAAATATCTTCCTCGAGCTCTTCAACTTGAGCTCAAAAATCACTATATGGTTCTCATCGACAAAGAAGTCATCCATACTTGTGTCAGAGTTGTTGTTAGAGAAAGCCATTTGGAAGTTTNNCATATTGGAAGAAAGTGAAAAGACGCTCACTCATTATAATAAATGATATGTGACTCTTAAGAAAATGCGAATCTTCACAGCCGCCTATGCTTGACAGATTCATTGAACTTGTATTTTTATCTCATAGAGCAATTAATGATGCGATAGGTCAATCATGAAGAGACTTTCACCTCGGGAAATTCCCCTGAGGAAAATCTAATACCTAAGGCCAAAAGGTCAGAAGTCAAAGATTAATACTTTAGGCCAAAAGGTAAAAAGTTAGAGGCTGAATCTGAAGCCAAAAAGCCAGAAGTCAATATTATAAGCTAAAAGCCTGAGGTTCAAGCCTTAGGCCTAAGCCCCTCTAATATGAGACCAAACGACTTCTTTTCCTGGGGCCAATTTTTCTCTTTGACGCTATAAATTCATCATGAACCTGTAACTCCCTCGGGATATCCAAATCAGAATTACACTCGAGTCAGTTAGGAAGCAGTTGATAAATATATATTGTGAATACAATAATGTATGAACCTATTGCAGTGAAAATATACATTCTTTGCCATACACACAAATTAATAAGTAAATCAGGGACTGTGTAATATTATAAATACTGTCATTTATTAGTTGAAAAGACACTTTATTTTCTCTATCTACATTAACTATTTAATTAAATATTTTTCTTTAATTACATTGTACTTTACCCTCTTCAGATCCCAAACTTTACCCATATTTTTAGGTACAGAATCGAAGTTCTTGTGATTCATCTTTAGTAGTGGAAGCTCACCTCGGATGAAGAAGGACATCTGATTGATCTCAAAACTGTATTATCTACCTCAGGAGACATTAATTGACCCAATCCAGATATTAATTCTTCAATTATATTATAATTATAAATAACCATGACACCAAGTACACTCAATCAAATAGGAAAATCACCCGCTAATAGGCCAAACGTAAAAGCAGATTCCCCTTTAGCCTTCTGGATCAACTTTTCCAAGTGGACCGCTCATTCCCACAAACACAAAAACTACGGCACAAATATCAATTCATATTATCATAATACTATCATAATGCGACTTCACAAAGTCTACAACCGTCTCTCCCTCTTCTCCCTCTCTCCCTCTATCCTCTATCCGCTCCCAAACCCACCCTCACTCTCTCTCTAAAACCCACCGGTCGATCCTCATCACTCCACAACAGCTCATTTAAGTGCGTTAGATCAATGAGAGCTTCTAGGTTTCGCAACCTCGTCTCTATCAACGCCGTTACGGCAGCTGAAGACGGCGGCGGCGGGGGTAACGGCGCCGTTACTGCTACTGAGTATGAAGCTGATGATGAAGGTGTATAATTAACCGAATGTTATTATCTCAATTGAGATTTTAGCGAATTCGCTGTTTATTAGTATTATAACTGTTGGATGATAGATTAAAATAAAATTTTAAATTAGAAATAAGATATTGTAATTTTTTTCTCCCTCCAAATTATGGGGGATTATGCAAGCTTAAAGGTTATAGAATATGTTTTTACACTGTGCATTAATTCTTTCCCACAAAATAACATCAATTGCTCAGAATCTCATCTACTGTTTTTCAGTTTCATTATATCCTTTATTAGTTATTGATTGTTAGGTTCGGATAGCTAGCTGAGTGATGGGGAAAATACAATCTTTGGTTGTGCGGTGTAAAATGAAACTGAGGGCAGCTACTGAGTTAAATAAGATCATTTCCAAAGAACCTTTTTTTAAAAAAAATAATAATTTGAATTTTGTTATAGATTGTTAAGTTCGGATAGTGAATTTGAGATCTAGGAAAATTGCATTCTTTGGTCGTGGAGTGTAAACTTAAACTGAGGGCAGCAACAAATAATTTGTTTTAAAAAAAGGAATATTTTTATGTTGTTATTGATTATTAAGTTTGGATAGGAATTGGGAGAGAGGAAAATTACGATCTTTGATTGTTGAGTGTCAACATAAAGTGAAGACAGATCATTTATAGAGAGCTTTTTCTAGAATTAAAAAAAAAAAAAATTGTATTTGATGTGACTTTTAACTGCAGAGCATCAATCATCATTGGGGCTGAAATTCATGAATGTGAATGTATTATCTGGGTTCAATTTTAAACATAGTGTTTTGCGCTTTTGTTAGGACACTCCCACCAGGTTAGTTATTTTTGGTCCCTAAATTTCAATTCATCACTGAGATACAGGAATTTGCACACTTGTGCGAGCACCCTTAGCAAAAGAACTAGACCTCCAAATCAGGATAAATTAAGGGTTTTCTGGGGGAAAAAAACACAACTTTTTGGCTTAAAAAATGTAATAAAAAACAAGCACGAAGTGACAAGGCTTCATGAAATATATGTCTTCTTTTTCTAATTCTGAATCAACTTAGTTTATTTGGTTGTAGCTTTAAAGCTTCAGCTATTTTGCATTATGAACTGTAATGAATTTGGATGCTCAGCTTTTAAGTGGACTTTTTCCCGGTGTTCTGGAATAAAAATCTTGGAAGTTTCAAGCTAGACCTACCCAGGTTTTTTCTTCTCAGCGTATGAGTACTTAAGAGCTGCGGCCAGAATGGTGCCAAACAAGCACTTAGATGTACTGTCAAGGTATATTTGTGATAAATTTGGATTTGGCTAACATATTGATGTTAAATCAGGATTGAATGGAGGATATTATCTTCCTCCACCGGATATTAGGGACATTGTTGATGCTCCTCCACTCCCAGCACTGTCATTCTCTCCCCAGAGAGACAAAATTTTGTTTCTTAAACGGAGGTCTTTACCTCCATTGTCAGACTTAGCAAGACCAGAGGAAAAGCTTGCTGGTATGAGAATTGATGGAAGATGTAACACCAGAAGTCGAATGTGAGTAATAAATAAGCTTCTTAGAGCTGGTTTGGCTTGTGGCTTTAAAGTCTAGCCTTTTGCTTTTTGAGCTTAAATTTTAAGTTACGTGTTAAGTTTTTCTCAGCTTAAAATAGCCAGTTAGTGTTTTCTACTTAAAAGCTGCATCTTGACAACACTTACTAAAAAAATTGATTACAAGGATACCTATATTCGCACTGTTGATTGCTAAATCCAGCCTAATGTTAGTTGATTGCTTCGTAACTTAATGGTGCTTTGGATTTGTTTTAGTTAAAGTCGAGGTCTATTTCAATTTTACAAATACTCAAGGCTAGCTCTCACTGGTTTGATGGTCATGTGGATATTTTCTTATGAACTAGCATGGCTATGTTGAGTTTAAGTGAGTAGTTTGGCATTGAATGAGCTCATAATTGATTTAATGATATGTTATTTTACTTCTTGTCGTTATAATTCTAAGTTTTTATCTATTTGTCTTACGGTGCTTTTCTTAACGTGGCCTTTTTTTTTATAGGTCATTCTACACTGGCATTGGGATCCACCAATTAATGCCTGATGGCACACTAGGCCCGGAGGTAGAGATCCAAGGCCTACCGGATGGTGCTAAACTCAACTTTGTCACGTGGTAATCACCCACACCCTCTCTCCTTAGGATTCATGAGTACCTCCCTTAAAATGTGGGAATTGCAGTTTCAGATTCGTGCCTATACATGTGTATTTTTTTAATTTTGAATTAGTTTGGTCGAACAAGACTGCCTGCTTCCCTAAAAAATGAATCAAAATTTAAGCTGGAGTACAGCATAGAAGCTGTGAAGTATAACAAGTAAAATGAAATTACTGGAGCTCGTTTTTAAGTTTTACACCTCAAATTATTGTGTCAGGGATCTTACTGGATTTGAATCTTCTATCGAACAAAGTTTATTGCTTTCACCACATAGCTTTCTTAGTTATATATTCCGTATAAAATCGGAAATCAACCATACTTGCTATATATTTTAACTAATATTCTGTTTCTGTTTTGATTTAGGTCGAACAATGGGAAGCATTTGGCCTTCAGTGTGCGAGTTGACGAGGTTTTGAATTTTTTTATTGATCACAGTTACAACGTTTAAGAATTTGTTCCGGCTTCACTGAGTACATTAAGTATTTGTCTTCAGCTGTTTTTTGCTTTCCTGTTTCCTTACTCATATGCAATGCTATGAAAACTTGGTCGTATGATTTGTGTTGCATTCCATCCCCCCCGATCTCTAATTTCTTGTTATTTTTGTACTTCTAATGTATAGGACTTTGTTAGCAGTAAGCTGAGAGTTTGGGTTGCTGATGTGGAAACAGGAAAAGCTAGACCTTTGTTTCAGTCCCCAGATATCTATCTTAATGCTGTTTTTGACAAGTGAGTTCACCGATATCTCATGAATCTTATCACGTGTTTATATTTTCTTCTCTGTTTGTTTAATGTGTCTCTTCCCCTTTCCTTACAGTTTTGTTTGGATAGACAACTCGAGTCTCTTAGTTTGCATCATTCCTTTATCTCGAGGGGACCCACCTAAGAAGCCGTTAGTTCCCTCTGGCCCAAAGGTTCAATCCAATGAGCAGAAAAATGTTATTCAAGCCAGAACCTTCCAAGACCTGCTTAAGGATGAGTATGACGAATATCTTTTCGAGTACTATGCTACATCACAGCTTGTTTTGGTTTCATTGGATGGGACAGTGAAGCCCTTTGGCCCACCCGCCATGTATACATCAATGGACCCGTCACCTGATGAGAAGTATATATTAATTTCTTCAATTCACCGGCCATACTCTTTTATTGTCCCATGTGGGAGGTTTCCCAAGAAGGTCGATGTTTGGACAACAGATGGGAAATTTGTTAGAGAACTATGTGACTTGCCCCTTGCTGAAGATATTCCTATAGCTTTCAATAGTGTAAGAAAGGGAATGCGCTCAATCAACTGGAGACCTGACAAGCCGTCAACCCTCTATTGGTAAATACTCCACAATCTAGTTTCTTTATTCTTTCTTTCCTTTTTTCTTCCCTTTTTTTGATAAATTTGTTTTCTTGCCTTTTTTATGAATTATTCCTAGTTCATCTGTTTAATAATTTAACTATTGTCCATTGAAGTCTTTTGTCTTTTCTCCAGTCTTTTACAGCACTGAATTTTCTATGGTGAAGTAAAATTATTTGTGAACATTTTACCCCCACGAAATTGCTGAATATAGAAAAATGGATGGATCAGAATTTGAAGTCACAGGTGGCAGCTGAAGTGGGGAATCGCCAAACAGGAAAAATGGATATTCTCTAGTTTTATGTAGGGTACAAGAATGAAGTGAAATTTATCTCTAGCTACACGTTTTCATGAATCAATGTGCATAACAAATTGGACTAAATGTGAAATTCTAATCGTCACATCTTTTTTCACTGTGTAACTCACGGAACACTCTGGTTTTTTTTGTTCTTTGGGCTGAATTGTTCACAGGGTGGAGACACAAGATGGTGGTGATGCAAAAATAGATGTTTCGCCACGCGACATTGTTTATACACAGCCTGCTGAGCCGCTTGAAGCCAAACAACGGACAATCTTGCAGAAGCTCGACCTTCGCTATGGGTATAAAAAAATTGGAGGGATGATCTATATGAAATGTTTAACTTCATTTATTCTCTTGGATTGCTTATATATTTTGACCTAGCCTGTAGTTTAAAGTAGTTATTTCCTTCCTATAATTGGTCCTTTTGCAGGTAGGTATGTAAGCTCTGAACGTACTTACCTGTAGATAGAGATGGAGGCAGAACTAGCTGCCATGCGCTCAGTTTTTCCCCGAAGTCATTGTCTTGTTTCATCGTTTACGTGGTGTTAGAGCGGGTTGTCGATGTTAGGTTGTACCTCCTAGCCGTTTATTATATCCACTTGATGGGCCAACAACTGAGGGGAGTGAGTTTGTTAATTGTCCCACATTGCTTTTTATGTTGGCCTAGCCTGTGGTTTGTGAGTTTGTTAATTGTCCCACATTGCTTTTTATATTGACCTAGCCTGTGGTTTGTAAGGAATTACCTTCCTGTTATAGATCCTTTTTTAGGACGGTATGTGGGCTCCTAACATGAAACTTCTTCTTTTTCTTTGCATAAGAAAAAAGTGAAAAATGCTGCTGTAATGTGATTAGAGAAACCTTTCTGTAGTATTTTACTTGTACATATTAAGTATCGACTTATCTTTAATGCATGTTATGTGGCAAGGGCTTGGTCCTTGTCATCTTCCTTCAATTGTTGCTCACAAATCAGCAAACTGTAAATTCTCTTATATGCTTATGGTTTAGCTCATGAAGACATTGGGGAAGCAAGCCTCGGTAACTAATGAGCCAATTCGGTCAGGATAGATAATAAAATAACTGGTATTTTGTCTTTCAGGGGCATTTCTTGGTGTGACAATTCACTAGCATTAGTTTACGAATCTTGGTACAAGACACGGAAGATAAGAACATGGGTGATCTCTCCTGAGTCTGAAAATACAAATCCTCGTATATTATTTGATAGGTCATCCGAAGATGTGTACTCTGATCCAGGCTCTCCTATGCTACGAAGAACTCCCACTGGAAATTACGTTATAGCTAAGGTAAAGAAGGAAAGTGACGATGGTACATACGTCTTACTCAACGGAAGTGGTGCTACGCCAAATGGAAATATCCCATTCCTCGATTTGTTCGATATGTTAGTGCTCGCAAATTACTCTTCCCTTTCCTATTCTCCATCCTGCACGATGCTTCTTTGTTCGTCTTTCTTTTCTTGCTAACGCATTGATCTGAAATATTCTTTCAGAAATACAGGGAACAAAGAGCGGATTTGGGAGAGCGACAAGGAGAAATATTATGAGACGGTGGTTGCTCTAATGTCCGATGATAACGAGGGTGATTTAGACATCAACAAATTGAAATTACTGACATCAAAAGAGTCTAAAACTGAAAACACTCAGTATTTCATACAAAGCTGGCCTGATAAGAAAGCGTGCCAGATTACGAATTTTCCTCATCCGTACCCTCAGCTGGCATCTTTACAGAAAGAGATGATTAGGTATGAGAGGAAAGATGGAGTACAGCTAACTGCTACATTGTATCTTCCACCGGGGTATGATTCCGCAAAGGATGGGCCTCTACCTTGTCTTTTGTGGTCATACCCTGGAGAATTTAAGAGCAAAGATGCTGCTGGTCAAGTGCGTGGGTCTCCTAATGAGTTTGCTGGCATTGGTCCCACGTCTCCCCTGCTTTGGTTGGCTAGACGGTATGAATCTTTTTGCCTCTCCAAATGCTACACACAGTTCTCTCTAAGTCTCTCCAATTAAAGTATTCGTAAGCGGTATGTCTTAATGGGTTCACTAACTTGGGGACATACTGATACACGTAGCTTACTTTCTTGGATGAGTATGTAACTAGTCGCAAATTTTGCAGGTTTGCTATTTTATCTGGGCCAACAATTCCCATAATTGGAGAAGGTGAAGAGGAGGCGAATGACAGGTATGTAGATGTTCCAAAATGCCAGTTTCTTGTTCAAACCTCATTGTTATTTGATGCATAAAGTTAGAAATCAGTAAATTGTGAACGTGAAATAATCTCATGTTCTATGCATAGATTGCTGTTTCTTAAATAATGATTGTAAATGGGTATCATATAAACTTCTTTTCCAAGCAGTAGCTAAGGCTAAAACATTGTCCGGGGTTGCCTTGAAAATTGACTGAAGATTGGCTTTATCATGGGTTTTTAAGTGAAGAAACAATCTTTGCAAATATTTGCTCAGAATCTCTTGCTTTAAACTCCACCTATGTATTTGACGATGCATAGCCTGTCCCAAGTCAGGATAAAGGAGGAGGGTTGCAGTTGGTTGACGGCCAGCTATAAAAAACAGTCACACCATATGAAATGGAACCAATAATGTTGGACGAGAAAATGGATTTCGATAGGAATGAGTAACGTCAAAAAATTCACATTAACGACCTGACGTGATGTCTTTTTTTATTCCATTTTGCCTACCCAATCTATTGGAATTTTCAAGGCTTGGATGATGATGATGATGATGAATCTCTTGCTTTACTATTTCTTTTTGTGAACATTAAGGTCGACGAGAAATTCTTCCATTTCTTACAGCTCATTTGCTTCTTCCCAGGGGATGCTGCAACTATATTTTATTTTTATTATTTATTTATTATTATTTTTTTTTTGGGCGTGAAATGCTGTATTCTTCAGGTATGTAGAACAATTGGTTGCTAGTGCTGAGGCTGCTGTTGAAGAAGTCGTCCGACGAGGGGTAAGCAGCGCTGATTTTTAATGTCAATTTTCATAATATGATTCCCATGAAACGTCATGTGTGACTAACATAAGCACACTAATTTCAAGGTGGCTCACCCAAACAAAATTGCCATCGGTGGTCATTCCTATGGGGCTTTCATGACTGCAAACCTCCTGGCACATGCACCCCATCTTTTCTCTTGCGGAATTGCAAGGTCTGGAGCTTATAATAGGACACTTACGCCATTTGGATTTCAGGTAGTTAACTACTATACTGGCAAGGATTATGCTTATATCATTGTTTGTACTGTTTACATTAACGATTGGACGTGGGTCATTTATTTCTTTTTGCAGAATGAAGACAGAACTCTGTGGGAGGCCACCTCTACATATGTTGAAATGAGCCCCTTCATGTCAGCTAATAAAATTAAGAAGCCTATCTTGCTTATCCATGGCGAAGAAGATAACAATCCGGGAACTTTAACGATGCAGGTAATGGTGGCAGTTTTCCTTTACTTATTTTCTGTTTAAAATGCTGGTTCTCCTCTAAGGCCACATCTGGGATGGTTGTTAGGAGGCTACAACACTTATATCTTGTGGGGCCTCTATGATGCAACTGCACAAATTTTGATTGGTACTGGAATTTGAATGGCAGTATCAGTACCTAATGATACCAAGTACTATACAACATTGAGGACTGATGGTATTGTTAGTTTGGTTTGCGAGGTCCACAATATTTGATAGATGGTAGACCTATATTTAACCTAAATGTGGGCATTGAATAACAGACATTCCTGAAATATTAAATCTAGGAATTTTTTATTGATCTATTCTTCGTCCTTGTTACTTATGCTTCGGTTATTGAGATTATATTTTATATTCTCCTTATTTTTATGTGAACAATTTATAGTCGGATCGGTTCTTTAATGCGCTAAAAGGTCACGGTGCTCTGTGTCGGCTTGTCATTCTTCCCTTTGAGAGCCATGGCTATGCAGCACGAGAGAGCATTATGCATGTCCTTTGGGAGACTGATAGGTGGCTGCAAAAATATTGCGTGCCAAACACGCCAATTGCAAATTCAGAACTTGACTCAACCAAAGACTCTGTTAGCAAAGTGAACGCTGATTCCGAAAGCAAAGCAGTTGCTGCTAGTGGAGGAGGAGTTCCAGAGATGGAATCTCTTGAGCATGGTAGATTTCATTCCTTGCAGAGGTCCTCGTTATGGTAATTTCTTGCCCAATCTGTGCTTAAAAATGACAAAACTAAGTAGGAATTTTCTTTATTAATGTTTTACTTAATATAATGTTTTATATAAAGTTCACAATTCTTTTCCTTAATCCTGTGGTACCGTGCAAGAAGAGTGAAAATCCATAAACATACACTTCTTTAATTATTGCATTTTCACATTGCAAATAAGAAGGATAATTTATTTTTCATACCTTTTGGAAGGGTCAATACTAAATCTGAAGCTTCCATAGTTGCTGCCTTAAGGGATCTGGCCCCTTTGCATATGTTGGAAGTCCAGTTATGATGACTTTCTTTAAACTCGGATGTTTCAACCTTTTAAATGTTTGTTCTCTCACTTTTATCATTATCACATGTACAGAGTAGCGATTGGGACTGAGCTGCTACCTTGAATGACAAGTCGGAACTTTCGTGTAGAATATCGTGTAAAGACAACATACATGCTTTTCATCCAAGAAAAATCCTGAGATTTGTCAATTGGTGCGATTTCATTTGTGCAGAGGTGGTGTAACAATAAATGTTTTTATTCAAAAATGCTCTTTTCTAAATTTGTTTCTTCATTGGCTCTGGCCAAATATAGTAAACTGCCGTCGTGGCTCGCTTCCAAGGAAGATTTGATGGTGTTGTATTCTAATTATTTCGGTAGGGTTTGAGGTGAAGATGTATGCATTCTTTTAAGCTTATCCCCAGCTAGCATCATTTTTACGTAATGACATTACTTGGAAGCGGAAAAAGAGACATTGAGAAATTACCCGGTTACAATTTATACGAGCAGGAATGCAATTGATTATTATCCGTTTGCTACATTCTACAAGCTAATTTTGAGTGAGGCCCATTTAATTCGTTTGCTTGCTGTTATAATGATAATTTTTAACACGAATAACATGTAATCTTTAGTTATTGCATGATGAATGAGGCTCATAATTGAGGTCTGACCTTTGCTACGAACTCATTTGACAGAAAGTTGTAATCAACAGTCATCACAAGTGCTGTCAATTTGCCAAACAATTGTGAATTTAAGCATATTAGAATGGAAATAACATTCTGCTCGAGCAAAAAACCAGCTTTGTTGCAATCTCACATCCAGAATGTTGCCATCACTCTACATCCGCAGAATAGCAACTGTTAACAGGATATGAATAGGTGAGGATGGCATGGCCCGAACAGGCTCTAATCTAGTTTTACCCAATCAATAAATAATTTGCCAATGTGCAGCACCTTTTTAAGAGGCAACCATGAATTTAACATTAGATGTACAAATCTACCAATAAAAATCCCTTATTTAGCAATTCAAAATGTCAACAAAACCAAAAAATCAGAGTAATTAAAGGCGCCATAGAACAGTGATGTTTGAAATAAATTTCATTATTCAGAATCTGAGCTTAGCATGCTCGTTATAAATTCAAATATCTTTGGACATGAAGACAATACGTGGACCCCAAAAGCTCTAAAAATAATTCTGCAGATACTGTTGGCTTCTTCATTCTTCTACAACGACGCCAATCTCACCTTTCTCGAGCAGATCATAGAATGCCCTGGTTTTCCTCTGCTCATTCCAGTGGTGCATCTTCCATAAGCCACCTGCAGCTAAGCCGAGCATGGCCCCAATAATTAGCTCCTTCACCACACTTGGCCCAGTCAAAGTAGCATGGGCCACCTTATGTCCAGCCATTTCACTTCCTTACTAGTTAAACCTGAAAGTAGAAGATTATGGAAGCTTTTGGGGCAAATCTTACTTTTAAGAAAATCCATTTGTAGATGGACTTTTAAGAATGAACTTTTACATAAACACTTACAAATAAAAAATAATGTTTGGTGAAC
>MKEJ01066697.1:0-24725 GCA_001753735.1 Embelia ribes | reverse complement strand
GTGAATAGTGATAAGTATGAGTAGCCAAATTTATTGACTGAAACCTCTTGGTCTTTAAATTTAGCTATTTTACTGTTGTAATAGAGACATTGCTGTGGAAGATTTTTCAACTTGGGTCGTCAAATAAGTAGCTAAATGTATGTAATACCCTATTTAGCTACCGTTGTGGAAGGTTTTCCAACTTGAATCGCCAAATGAGTAGCTAAATGTAAATAATACCATATTTAGCTACTCTACTAGAAATGCTCTAAGGAAAATGTTAATAACATTTTAACCATGTCAAAATAAATTTAATGTGTCTATTGACAATAATATCTCACAATTGTGTTTTTTTCAATCACATCTCCATCGCTGTAAATTGTTTAAAAATTTATTCAAATAACTCAAGAAAAATATAGAGAGTCCTTAGATAGGTCCAATGTGACATAATATCTCATAATTGCTACTTAATTACACTTATAGGTGGAAGTTACAGATGCGTGAGAATTTAAATAGCATTTTAATTAAAATAATGCAACGTTGAGAATGAAATTTTAACATTTATCTCTTGTTTTTACATTCATTAAAATTATAGTATTTATTGTGAATTTAAATTCATTTGTAAACGATGAAAATATATAATTACTAATATATTATTTATTTTGGTAGAATTTAATCTTTTTATGATGTTTGATGCTGATATTTTCTCTTATTTTGAATATTGGAGGATTCTAAATATGAACAAAAATTAAAGACGGTACTAAATATATCGTTTTTCTTAAATTTTGGGACCAAATTGGTCAAATTTCCAAACTCTGAGAACTATTATTATTATAAGTGAAATTACAGGGACCAAAGGAATTATTATTAAAACTATGGACATCATTGCCATAATTATCCTAACATAGTTTTAAAAATTGGATATTAAATGATATATTGGATAAGTTAGGGTATATATGTTTTGTTAAATATATTATTACCATTATTTGATCCAAATTATCAACTAAAATAATTTTAATTTTGGAATAGTAAGAGATGTATTTTCGGATTGTAAAATAGAATTTTTATTTTTAGGTTTTCATTACGATTTTGTTGTCATATTTGTTGTCTAAGTTCAAACAATATTATATCTCGATTTGTAATTATATGTTATTGTGATTTTAGTTAATTTGACTGAGATTAGATGATTTTTATGATTGGGCATAAATAATAAACTAAAATTATAGAGACACCATCTAAAATGCCACGGTTTTAAGCTGATAGGTCAAAAACTAAATATATGAGTGTTATTTCAATTGATGACGTATAGTGGACCCGATTGTGGTTAATTTAGCCGTGGAAATGGTTCAAAAAGCTGATCATTTTTTATATGTATGATCAATTTCCCAAAGGAACAGTGGGATAAAAATAAATGTTAATCACAAAGGTGCATCCAAAATTTTATGTGACCGTAATATGCCTTTACTGTTAAAAGAAAAATTTTATTAGACTGCATTTCGACTAGTTTTATTATACGAGAGCGAGTGTTGAGCTATTGAGAAATAAGATAACACGTAATAGAGATGTATATACTGAGATGGATTTGTGAGAAGATTATGAAAGATGAGAGATATGTTTAAGATGGTTTAGACATATAAAAATGAGGCCAGTAAGTACACTAGTTAGAAAATGCAAAATTATTGAAGTGAGAATGGATAATAAAATTAGAGGTAGACCACTAATTACATGGATATAAATATTACAAAAGTATATGCGTATTACGATATTGGACTAATAAATAGCTTTCGGTAGAAATGAGTGGCGTTGAAAAATTTACGTTAACGACCCGACGTAATGTCTTATTTTATTCAATTTAACTTACCCTGATTTGTTGGGATTTTCTAAGCTTAAATAATGATGATGGTATGCATTAGGGTTTTTTTTTGCCAATGATTTCTATATTTGGAACACTAAAATACCTTATTATGATAATAATCTAATTTTATAAGGGTTTTATTTTGATAATAATATTTTTTTTTGTTAGGGTTTATTTTAAATATTTTATTAGGGTTTTATTCTAATAATAATCTAATCTTTATATTGTTAATAATCTATTAATCTGATAATCTAATAATAATGATTAATCTAATAATTATTCTGATTTTTCTTGTTAATAAAATTTTTATGATTATTCTGATATTTTTATTATTAAATTTTTAGTTGCAGATGTTCTAGTTCGGTATTTACAAATACACCCCGGCTTGGAGGAAATTTAACGCGCCGCGGCTTGGAAAAAATTTAATTCTCGTCGGCATCAATTTCACCCCTCTCTATATATAGCTGTCAGCGTCTTCGAGTTTCAATGGATTTTCTCTCTCTATATCTCTCTCTCTCTCTCTCTATATGATATTTCTCTCTCTTTATATCATTTCGATCATCTCTCGTCAACGGAAAAGACCAGTGCGGGCTCCGCTTTCTCCTCACAGATCCACTTTCCCTACACTCTATCATGTATGTATCTATTGCCGGCTCGTATGTATCATTTCTAGGGTTTTGTAGTTCTGCGCGACTGTTTTTTCCAGGGTTTTTTTCACTTCGATTATGTGTTTGGTGCATACTTAGGTGAATTATCTCGTTTATGCGCTTATTAATTCACCTACAGTCATAATCCAGTGTCGATTATTTCGTGTTTTTGTTTTCCCCAAATCTGCTTTTTAACATTGCATTTCGATTTTTTTTTATCTTTAATCCATGTATGCGTTTGTATATTTTTTTGTGAGGCAAATTTGCTGTTTTTTAATGAGAGTAGTTTCGTTCATGCTACAAGTTGAATTAAATTTCTGTTTGTAGTTTTTGTATAGTGCTATTTTATATTAAGTTGTGTTTACTTTGATGACGTGTTTAATGTACTATTAGTTGAATTAACTCGGTTTTGTGCTAACAAGTTAACCTAGAGTAGTGGTTGGAGTGTAGATTATTTTGCGTTTGTATTTTTCCTGAATCTGCTGATTCACATTGCATTCAATTTTCTTGCTATCTTCAAATTTATGTAGTTTCCTTAATGAGCAAGTAGTTTTGTCATTTTACAAGTTAAAATAAAACCCTGTTTGTAGTTCCTTTATGCTACTGAGGAAGATAGTCCATCTATTGACTTCACACCCAAATTGATTTACGGGGTTTGGCTTGGACTTGTTAAAATGTAGAAATGTTGAGTTTGGATGGAAAAAGAAGACGTGTTTAAGAAAACAAGTCGAGTTTCAACTACTATGGGCTGGACTAGTTTGTGAGTGGGTTGGTGTGGTCTTTGAATTTCTCGTGTAGGAATTCATGGAAGTAACCATTTGGAAAATCATTATTGGTTAATGACTTCTAACTTTTTAATTTTGAATCCCAAGTATATAGTTTAAGAGTTATGAGAAGAGAGCATTGTAAGGTCGCTCACAAAAGTACTCTATAAATAAGCCTCTTTCCTAAATTTTATAGACTAAACTCTAAAGAATCCTTCCACCAGTATATCCATTACTATCCAATCCTTTTAAAATAGGATTTTGCTGCAGTGAACCCCTTGTGCTGGGAGACCATTGTTCATCACCAATTTTATTTTAAGTTTAGGGGTTTCATTATGGACATTCCCCCTCTCCCCCTCTCTCAGCTTCTGATATAAAGTTTGAGGTATAGGAATTAAAATTTAGGGGACGAAAACAGCTAACCTGGTGGGAGTGCCTTAATAATATTTAAGATATCGAAATTGTTGTTTCAACATATTTGCATTTAACATGTATATGGCAATATTGTGGAGTTGTGGGGACATGATATTGGTTTTATGCTTTACTAGCCTTTGAAATTTTCTTTGTTTCATGTTTGTTAAAGGCAATAATGTGTTATGAGAATAAGCAACAATGCACGAAAGTAATTTTCTTGGTTCATGTTTTATCCATGCAAGTATGAAGGCACTTTTCTTTCTACTTTTCATGAATTTTTATATCAGAGACAGTTTTCCATCTGATAAAACAACAACCAAATCTTAATCCCAAGAATTTAGGATTGGCTATAGGGAACCAAAATAGGATTTCATGCCTGGTCATTAACTAAGTTTTCCATCTTGTAATATTTTAACATAATAAATCATTGTGCTATAAGTAGGTAGGTTTTTGTGGTTTTTCTATGATGGAAAGTGTGGTTTGTTTGCCAATTGGCTTATACGCACTTCTTTCTTATCTTTTTTTTCTTGCAATGATCTCTTGACTAAAAGTATATATTCCAGCTTTTGATCTGTTTTTGACTGGTCTCTTCATTGTGTTGGTTGTTCCAGATTTTAGGTTTATTACACATAGTAAAGTTTCAGATATTTGATATACTTCCGAGGACAGTGACGTTGCTTTTGGCAGAAGAACTTCGGTGCATGGTTGACTGAGATTTCTGCAATGTCGGGGTTACTTAATGTATTTCTCTTGCTTATGAAATTTTTGTATGGATGTTATGTTAATTTGGTTGTATCTTTTTTAGTTCTTGGGCGTGGATATGTTGCATATTTGTTGTATTGCACTACAATTGGGTTCTTTGCCTGTTGTATTTTTTTACGTTGTGATGATTTTGTAATCATAATTTAATATGCAGTCATCTTTGAACGGATCAGCTCAAAATCTTTCTGACAGTGCTGGACGATCTTTCGCTTCATCTTTCTCTGCTCAATCTGGTGCAGCATCTCCTGGTTTTCATCATGCAGGTTGGTTAATTTTGCTTCACCTTTGTACATGTTAAGGTTAACATCATATGTGGTGTAAACTTCAACAGGAACCATTCAAGGGCTGCATAACATCCATGGAAACTTCAATGTGCCTAACATGCCCGGTACACTTGGATCTAGAAACTCCTCAATGACTAATGTTCCTTCAAGTGGGGTTCAACAACCTTCTGGTAGCCTTTCAAGTGGACGTTTCTCATCAAACAATATCCCGATTGCTCTTTCTCAGGTAGTTTGGTAATGGTAGTCAGTACTTGTTTGCTTATTTCTGTTGTGCATCAAGATGACCTTGAGACTGGCAATTCATGATCTATTCATGTGCCTATGTGTGGTTTATATTTATTCACAGCTTAATAATTTTGGGAGATGTTTTATTCACTTCTGAATTGAACAACAGATATCACATGGAAGCTCACATGGTCATTCAGGAGCAACAAATAGAGGTGGGATGAACATGGTTGGAAGCCCTGGGTACAGTAGCAGCACAAATGGTGTTGGTTCTATTCCTGGTCTTCTTCCAACCTCTGCAGCAATTGGTAATCGAAATGCTGTTCCAGGACTTGGAGTATCTCAAATTATTGGAAATGCTGGGCCTCGAATTACCAGCTCAATGGGAAGCATAGTTGGTGGGGGAAACATTGGAAGGAGTATGGTCTCTGGCGGAGGATTATCTGTCCCTGGTCTTGCTTCTCGCATGAATCTAAATGGGAATAGTGGTTCAGGAAATTTAAATGTGCAAGTTTCGAATAGGCTAATGGGTGGCATGCTTCAGCAAGGTATCACTAACAACTTTTGAGCCATTCTTGTGGTTTTGAAAATGGGGTTTCATTTGTGATAGTAATTTGTTGAATTATTGTTGTTCCAGTTTTTCTGGGCAACCACATCTTAAGCTTAAAAAATTGTATGACATAGAATTTGATAATAACCTGCTAATCCATTAGAGGTGCAAAAGCTTCAAAATGGACTGCTGAGATGAGTTAATTTAGTAGAGCCTGCTTATATATTTTTTAATTATTTTGGTTTATCTCTTTCTGCCAAACCACATGAATCCTTTGTGTCACTTCTTTATTGTTTCTTAATGTTATTACGTACTGAACCATTTTATGTGCCATAATGGTAGCTCATTTCAAAGTTATTAGTCATGTTATCTTTCTAGATCATTGGTTTGACTGTGGAAAAAATCCAAGGTATTCTACATTTGGGATGCTTCCTTCCTATAAAATTCGGTAGACACTGGGCAAGTGTTCAAATGTAGCAATTTTTTGGCCTTACGGACTCATTTGGTGTGGAGCACCGTTTTCCTTTTGCGGTTTCTAACTAGTTTCCCTATTATATTTCCTCCTTGTTATTTGACTCATCTCACCTGTTAATCATCTCTAGGTGGCAATTTACTCTCTCTGCAGCAACCAGTGCATTGATTTCTTTAATTGATTTGTTTATTCTTCTTTATCATAGTTGTATAAAGTATTTTGCTTAGCTAGTTAATTTTTCTGTTATATTAAATTGGCATTTTCCTGGGTTCAGCTTCTCCTCAGGTAATGTCTATGCTGGGAAACTCTTATCAATCTGCTGGTGGTCCTCTTTCTCAAAGTCATATCCAAGGAGTGAATAATTTTAGTTCTATGGGAATGTTGAATGACGTAAATAGCAATGACAGTTCACCTTTCGATATTAATGACTTCCCTCAACTAACCAGTCGCCCCAGCTCTGCTGGAGGGCCTCAAGGACAAATTGGTGACCTATCTGCATATTTTTTGCTTAATATAGTTTTACTTAGCTCTGAACGCTGCAATATGTTAATTATCTATGCCAAATAATTTCAGGCTCTCTTCGTAAACAAGGTCTTGGAGTTAGCCCTATTGTTCAGCAAAACCAAGAATTTAGTATTCAAAATGAAGATTTTCCTGCTTTACCAGGGTTTAAAGGTGATTTTCTTCCCTCTTTTTGTTTTAGCTTTAATTCTTCTCAGTCATTGTGCCACATTTTTAATTTCTCTCTCTCTATTTTTAGTTTTATATCTTAATGGGCAAAGTCGTGGGAAATTTTGTTGGCCTTGCGCTCTATTTGCAGCTATATTTAAAATCCAAATAAGTAGAAGTGGCAAGCATATCCCTTATGCTTGGTGAAAATTTGGTTTGACTGCATTATTGCGGTGGTTGTTGCTTGTATTGGACTGGTACATGATGTTTTAGTGGCTATATTTGTTATGATACGTGTCATTTTTTACTGTTGTGGAATATATTTAACTCACTGCATTGCGGTTTCTTTACTCTTTCTGTCTTTTATGGTCAGCAACATTTAGTTTTTGCTTACAAGTAATTTGCATCTCTAGTAGACTGCCAATGTAGTTGTAAATGTAGATAATTCCAAGCAAATAGAATGGACTAGCAGAAAACAAGTTAATAATATATCAAAAAGTTAAGAATGGGAAATCTTAGTCATGGCATGTGAATATTTAAATATTACATGTGATTGTTTGGCAAATTCTTCAGCTCCCTACGCTATCCCAGTTCTTGCTTGCTTTCTAGGATGATGGAGCCAATTTTGCTATTTCTTTTTTGTAGCACAATGATTAGTTTAGTTTACTTTGAAGACATTTCTCATCTAGGCATACAGACGGTGCGGGGACTTTTCATGTACCAGTAAGGGTTATAAGGTACTGCAGACTATCTTGTTATAAAGTGCTACAGTCCTGCCTTCTCCTTTGCACCTCTTTATTTAAAGTTTTAATATCCATCTTCTCAAGCGTTCTGCACCTTTCTCTAGTAAATTTTAGATGCTTTCTAGGACGCTGGAGATTAGTGATGACGAACCTTTCTCTAGGTACCTCGTGGGAATTGTAAATATCTTTCTCGTTTTATCTCACACGTACACACATTCACGATCTAACTATATTTATTTTTAATGAATCTTTGTCTTCCATGTGATCATTGAGTTGTGATGACGGTATGCATAATAGTAGTTATACTGTACAACAGTCACGTCGTGAACTCAAGTACAATCAGGCTTTTTGTATTTTATTTATATGTGAAGAGGGCATTTCTACTTGTTGGCATTTAATTGATTCCAGATTCTCTCTCTTGTTTGTTGCTTTTTACGCGGTCATTTTATTTTGGAATGCTCCTATCAGCGTATCTTTGGCGATGTTAGTTTTTCTTTCTTTTTTTTTTTTTAATTTACATTTTTTGACACTGAAATGAATGCTTTCTTGAGTTTGTTATCTTTTTCTTCTCCTGTTCTTATTTCATTTGCTTCCTCAAATTAGGAGATCCCTTGTTTTACTTAATGTGTATGGAAAGTTAATGTGTTCAATACAACTTTACATGTTTAGGACAAGTCAATGACACTTCAATGGATTCTTTCTTCACTTTGTTGGCATTTTCTTGTTCTGTTTCTTCTTTCCTTTGCTTTCTCAAATTAGGAGATGCCTTATTGTTTTACTTATATTTGTAGGAAAATTCAGGGCATGCAATGTGACTGTAATGTAAAAAACTGTTGGTGCTGTGATGTTACAGTTTTTAATATCTGCAAAGTTTTGTAAAAATGTTCATGCATTTATTCACTCCCAGCTCATAGGATTATTGCCAGCTTGTGATAATAGATCTGTCATGATCATGCCCATGCATGTCATATACATGTAATATAAGGTTATATGCGTCAGCAATGTCAGGAGCTTGGAGGTTTAGATAAACTACATTTACAACCAAATCTTACTGCCTAAGCGGTTTAATATCTCGCAGGTGGTAATGCAGAGTATGGTTTGGACCTGCATCAGAAAGAACAACTTCACGACGTGTCCTTGATGCAATCTCAGCACTTCCCGGTAAATTATGGGCACTTGTCTTTTCCCTTTTCTTTCCCTTTTCCCTCTAAAACATAAAAGTATTTGTGATAAGTATGCCAATGCCACTTGGTGTCTTGTGCTTCTTGAGCTTTAGATTCAATTCAATTTTTAATGGTCCAGATGGGAAGATCTGCCGGATACAACTTGGGAGGAGGAACTTATTCGTCGCATCGTCCACAGCAGCAACAGCAGCATGGTCAATCTGTTAGTAATGGTGGTTTATCATTTTCGGGTGTGAACAACCAGGATCTGCTTCATCTGCATGGTTCAGATATGTTTCCGTCGTCTCATTCAAGCTATAACTCACAGGTGTGTTTATATGTTTCTTCGATGGGTTTACAATTAACCCAGGGTGTCTAATAACTGGCAACTAGTGTTAATCATGGATCAATACTCAAGTATGCTTCTCTTCATTCAGTGTACAGTTTTTTGACCTTTTCTAAACCCAAAGAATAAAAACAGAGAAAGGTTATATAGTAGTCTTTTTGCTGGATTGCAGTGGAAAAAGGCTTGTTAATGCAAAACAACTCTTAAGACTGTTAAATTCAGAACCAGAGTGAATTTCCAGAAGAAAGCAAGACTTAACGATTCACTGTTTTTCTTAGTTTGGCACACTAAATGGAATTGACCCTTGTCTGCTTTTTTTTCTTTTGTGAAACAGTAACAGGTTTTCCACCGAATCATTTATAACTGATATCTTTTTCATTCTTTCCAGACAAACGGACCACCTGGCCTAGGATTAAGACCTCTAAACTCCTCCAGTACTGTTTCTAGTATGGGATCATATGACCAGTTTATCCAGCAGTATCAACAGCATCAAAATCAAAACCAGTTTCGGCTGCAACAAATGTCTGGTGTAACCCAGTCATATAGGGATCAGGGCGTGAAGTCTATGCAAGCTTCACAGACTCCTCCTGACCCATATGGTTTGCTTGGATTGTTAAGCATAATAAGGATGAGTGATCCTGATCTCACCTCCCTTGCGCTTGGAATTGATCTGACAACGCTTGGATTGAATTTGAACTCAGCCGAAAATTTGTACAAAACATTTGGATCTCCATGGTCTGATGAGCCTGCTAGGGGTGACCCTGAATTTACTGTTCCGCAATGTTATTATGCCAAACAAGCACCTCCTTTAAATGTATGATTCTTCTCTCTTGCTTCTTGCTTTTCCCCAGCTTCTCTTGCTTGCCAATATCTCGAGCTGATGTATTTGTTTTTCTTTTTGGGTGCAGCAATCTTATTTCACAAAATTCCCAGTTGATGTCTTGTTTTACATCTTCTATAGGTATGCTTGTGGAGTAAATCATAGAGAAATTGATTTAATTATCCGTGGCTTTTACTTCCAGTCTCATTTTGGGGTTTGCGAATTTTTTAACTCTAGGAAGATCTTTGAATTTTTTTGTTTATTTCAAGTTCCTCTTACTTGTGATCCTATGAGGAGAGGCACAACAATCTAGAGACTTGTGCTTTAAATTTGTCTGAACTCTTCATTTAAGGCCATATTAGAACGTAGTGAAGAATCCAATGGTTGGATTTGTAACGCATCGAAAGTGGTGTTAAACCAAATTAAGAGTTTGTAATAATCTCGTCTTGCAGTTTTTATGATAAATTGATGTAAGCTTCTGTTCTTGCTATGCAGCATGCCAAAGGATGAAGCCCAGCTGTATGCTGCTCATGAACTGTATGCTTCCTATCATATTTGCTTTTGCTCTCCATTTTGCAGAAATAAGATGTTGACTACCGTTGACTATGGGATGCCAATGTAATTTCTTTTGTTGTTTTTGCAGCTACAACAGAGGCTGGTTTTATCACAGGGAGCACCGATTATGGTTTATAAGAGTTCCAAACATCGAACTGCTTGTCAAGACAAATACTTACGAGAGAGGATCTTACGTATGCTTTGATCCTAACGCATGGGATTCAATTCGCAAGGTATGAATCTCACGTTTAGATTGTGCATTGTGAAAGTTTCAGTCAAGAAACTGGCACTATTTGAATTGAATTGTTGAATTTGAAGGTATTATCATTTTGTTGCAGGATAATTTTGTCGTGCAGTACGACGCAGTAGAGAAAAAACCAGCTCTACCACAACATTAACCTCCCGTGTTTGCAATTACAATGTAAATTTTCAGTCGAGCCTATTTTTAGAAGTCAGTTTTTTGTTTATGGTTCCATCCAAATGGTGGCCATTGTAAGCAATTGTTACCGTCCATATTGTTGTTAGCCCAGTCAGTTTGTCTTTTTTTCCGGACATGAAGCTAGATATGACATTAGCAGAAACAGCGTACCAATTTTCAGTCTTTAATTCATACAAAAGTTATATTTTGGTGTTAAGATTAGCAAAGTCCCTTTCTCTTAATGAATCCCAATATTTTGACTGTGAGGTTCAGTATAATCTAATACGGTTATAAATTGCTGCCATAATTTTTTATTCTTTTTTTATGAACTTGAATGTGTATATATATATATATATATATTTTAAAAGCTTCAATGTCTGCTTTCATCAGACCAGATTTTCTTTCACTTTCGTTTATGTGCGCTAATGCATAAACTTTTCTTTTTTTCTTGAAAACGGTCAAATGTTACCACCGGCCCAGATTATTGTAGTTACAAGTATCAATTACTGAAAATCTTGTTTGGCACTGTGCTAGTGACTCATGTTAGATGTTGCGGTATGTTCAATGATTATGAAATTACATGGGTTACTATTATTTCATTTTATCTTATTAAGGAAAAAAATAAAACGAAAAATCGTGGGGGTAGCATTGATAATTATATATTTCGTTCAAATTTTCAAATTAACTTTTTGATTTATTTCTAAAATTTTTCATTAATCAAAATACATTTATTATTTGTGAACATTGGGAGATGGAGTTTTGCCAATGACATTTTATACAATCTTTTGAATTGGATAACCTTTTCTAAACCATAGTCACCATAAACTTGGCTTAGGGGTGCAAAGCGCATTTTTTGTATGGGTACAAAATATCGAATAATTTTAGGAAGAAATGTATAGAAAAGGATCTCGAAATGTTTTGAAAATATGTCTTCCAAATTTAAGGAACACTACTAGAAAACATTTAATAGTACTATTAGTGAAATTAAAATTAATTTTTTGAAAACTTATAAAATACTTCTTAGATAAATTTTCATTAAAAATAAATAAAAATTTTATAATAATAAGTTTTAACACTTCTATGTTTAAATAATATTTTTATTTTTATTATTTTTGTAAGTTTAACTTCCATATACTGATTATATATGAGACTTATATACCATCGTCTCATATAAACGCGTCAAGTGTCCCACCACCTAATTAATTCCAAAATTTAAAAGATCAAATAAAACTAAATTCTCTCTCTCCGCTCCCCCCTCCCTCTCTACGGTCTCTTCCTATTGCCGTGGCCAATCTCTTTATCTTTTTGTACAAGTTGTCGACCTATCACAATGGTACCCCTTTTTGCGGCTACGAGCCCAACTGTTGTGGTCCATTGCCATCGCTGCCATTGTATCTGGGGCTATCACTTCCTCGTTCGTTCACCTTCGAGAAAGAATTTCTCGTTCACCACTGTTGTTGCCTTTTTTATCCGTTGTTCATCGCAGATCAATGCACCGAGAGAGCAAGAGGGAGTGATTTAATTTTAATATATATTTTCTTTTAAAATTGATTAATTAATTAACACTTGACATAATTTTATGAGGCAACGATATATAAAATTTATACACCATCTGTATATAAAAATTTATTTCTATTTTTATTTATAACCAACTTATTCATACCAAATATTTAAATTTCGATATACAAGTCTAAATATTATAGTATTTACAAATTTGAATAAAATTTCAAAATATTAGATTAAATAATCACACGTGTATTAGATATGTTTCTAACATGTGATAATACCGTAAAAGATTTTAAATCTTATCCTTGTTTCATATTTCCTATATATTTTTCAGCATGTATTTTCCACTTCCATTTTTACTTATAATTTCCGCTTAGATTTTCAATTTTGGCAACTATGATCTAGACCAGGCAAGAGAGGAAAATCTTTTTCTTAGCAATACTACAACTAGCCACAATTTGAATTATATGATATATTTTCCACAATTAAATAAACGGAAAACGGTTCTTTCTTATCCATTCCCAAAAGTAAGATACAACGAGGGCAAATTATCTTGTCACCGCAATATGCAGTTCAAAAAAAATCTAACAATAGTTGTAAACTCCAAAGCTTGCCGCAAAGGTGACGATCCACTGGTTAGAGAAGAATCAATTAATACTTAGTACATAACATTCTTTAAATCTGTAGGTGCAAACTCCTTTTGACATTGTATTTCTATGATTGTGCCTTTTTCTAGTAAAGTACACGAGATATGAGCCTAAAGCTAATTTACGACTGAGAAGAGGGACTTAGTACTAATCCTTTGAGTGATGGCATTAACTCTTCCAGGAGCTCCCTTTTACTTAATATCCGGTCAGATGAGCAGTCTTCATCCTGATTATAGAAAGCAAAAGAATTTCGCATCATCAACATGCTTTGATAATCAACAGTCACTCTGTGTTTCCTTGAAAGTAACTTGTGGTTGATTAGTCTAATTAAACAATAATTGTCAACATGGTATCGAAATGTTAAGGCGTCTGCAAAACTTGGTAATTGGAATAAAATAAGAAATTTACTCACATCCCCAGTTGCAGCAGACATGAGAGCTAAAAGGGACACTGTTGCACTGTGATAATCCATTAAGATCTTGTATGCTGAATCATCTAACTTGTCCTGCAACATATATACAAGATTAATACTTGAAATCTTCATATGTTTCTGCAAGTACTTGTATATAACGTAAACATATACAAATTGAAATACTATGATTCTTAAACACCCTGAAATTACCCAACCACAAAATCCATTAAACCTCAGAAGAAAACTACCAATGCCAAAGTTCTAGCTCCACAAATGATAAAACCACCATATATGAAGAACAGCAATATTTCATCATTTTTTTCACTTTGTTTAGTTGGAATGAAATGACTGGTATACCCTCTAAGTCTTACCGGTAAAAAAAAAAGATTTTTTTTTTTTTTAATTTGTCTAAAGTCTCAGATATTTTTTAAGGAAATAGTCATTGATTTATAAGGGTATGTAAGAATTATGTATGTACTCTCCTGCTACTGCACAAGGAACAGATGCTTTCATGAGTCATTAGTCGTTACTATGATGTGCATCCGAGCTCAGGGGTGGTTCAGGGGTGGTTCACAAACTCATCTACTTCAAGTCAAATATGTTATTCATAACCAGGGTAAGTTTTGAAGTACATCTCCCTACTTCAAAGAATTCAACAATCATCAAACTGCAATTAAAGATTAGGGGGCAGATAAAAATAAAGTAGTCACCTTTAATCGAGAAACAGCAACAGAAATGGCCCTTCCTGGAGCTTGAAGAGCTTTATTATGAGCCTACAACACAAACCCGAACATGTTCAAGGTTGAAAATTTTGTCCTCTACAGCACACAGCTTGTTCAGGTCAGTAAGGAACTCGAAACAATTGTATTTAACTAACCTGAATGTAAAGTAGCGATACAACTTTTGGCAAAATAGAAATTGGATCAGTCTCAGCGGATACTTGAGCTGTCAAATCCTATAAAGACGAGTCAGTAGCTATTTTAGTATAATCATGAAATACACTGAACTTGTCTGTGCAAGTATACACCATTCAACATAAAAAAATGGAGGGCCAATGCTCATCAGCTCATGCTCACACAGATATAGAGGGAACCCTCAAGTCTCAAGCTTGTTAAATTTACTGATCACAAGACACTAACTATACGACCAGCTCTGCTCTCAATGTTCCTTACATTGAACCATGATGTGGTGTATCCACAAACTATCGGCTAGCAATTTGGAACAAAAACTCTCAAGATAGCTTTATTATTCAACACGTTCGAAAGCAACTCAAAACAGCATAGCAAGAAAAGAGAGAGAAAAGACCATCAATGCTATTAACACAATTAGGTATGGTGTGAATGTACCGGTCAATCAACTCTAGGAGTAACCAACGTTCACAATTATCAGGTCAAGTCAAATGATATCAAGTTATCAACATTCTTTGATAACAGAAGACTGAGTCTGATGTTTGTGGCATGTATGTGGGGATCCCTACTCCCCAGGACCGATCGCAAGTTGATGGACATTACATGAACATTTACGAGACACAGAGAAAATATACCTTGCGATATGAGTACAACAATGTTCTTTCTAACTTCTTATCAAGCTTTTTCAAAGTTAACCCACTGGAGATACAAAAGAAAGGAAATAAGCTTAGCAACGTAGTATTATGAACGGTCAGTAAAAAGATAATACAGCAAATAAACCACCCTCCCAACCTTTCCTCTGCTATACCCGTGAAGGCCGTCAAGAATGCTTCTACTTGCTGTAAGAAAGAAAAATTACTTTAGTGAAGTTGGCGTTATAACCTCAGCATGGCTACAGCACAGCAATAGTACTTTTCGTTATAACATCAGCATGGCTAAAGCACAGCAATAGTACATTACATGTATTATCAAAAACTAATACATGAAAACAATAACTAGTTGTTGTCATGTAACTAGATCAAGGAACAATTTACACGTTACAAAAATTAAAATAACGTTAAACATGATCGCCTCATTTTTGCTCAATGAATATGTTCTTGGAAAATAGGAATTGGTGGGAAACAAAAGACACCAAGTTATAATTCTAAAAGAAAACGCTTCTACCACATAGTTTTTCACAGATTTGGCAGCAAAATGGCATCGCAATGGTAGTTTTATGATTGAAGTGCAGTTACTTGGACTGTTTTACTTTAAATATAGGCCAATAAGGTAAAACCGTATCGGTACAATATATTAGCATTACTCTTAATCGTACTGCTGCATCTTGTATAATGCCATGTGTTACAACAAAGTTAACTTTGACAAGGGTATTAAACATTGACTCCTATAGACATAATTCTTTCTGTCTAAGGGAACAAGAGTGAAAAGGAGAAAAATAATAATTTCTGTGATATTTACCAAAACAATACATTGAAATAAATTAATTTTGGAAGTGAAACATTATAATTACCGCTCCAACCCCTACCAAAATATCCTAAATAAGGACTTGCTAACAATTTTTAAAAGATATTACTCCCGTAAGTGCTAATTTCTCCTAGGCTTTTGTTCCCTACAAGACAAGAAGTGTGCCTAAGCATAAAGACAATGTGTTCTAATTTGCGGAAGCTTATAAACAGTCACTGACCTTCCCTTCCAAAGTCTCAACAGCTGCAACAGCCTTCGTTGAAAGATGTCCAGGAAGATTTTTTGCCTGTAAAACAAAGAATTAACTTCACATGTGAAAAATTAAACTAGGAGTAAAGTTTAAAATATATCATCATGTAACCTATTAACCCTTACAAGTGCCATTCTCTCTCCAGAACTGAGTGACGTGGATTCCTGATTATGAGATTCTTCGACTTCAATTCCATTCTTTAACTTATTGTGAAGATCCTTCAGAACACAAAAAAGAACATACATAAAAGACATAATAAACTTTGTTCTGTTCAAACAAAATGTAAACTGGCAACAAGAAGTTCATGTGCATCACCAGATTCACCAAGACAGTATCCAAGATACTGGTAGCTGTGGTTCTCAACAAATGCCTGTGCAAAATTACCTGATACATCATTTAGCAGGGTTTCATTACTTGAATGTTCGTTGGAACGCTACAAGGCAAAAGAAAGTCTAACACACTCACCGATGTTGAGGGATCATCTTCAAACAAATCTAACGCCTTCTCATACAGCTGCATGTTTAAGAAAGACTACAGCCAAAAAAAACATTGAAAAGGAAACATTTTCAGTTAAACATAAACTGCAAAATTAACAGATGAGAAACATTACGAATCACTCTTAGCAGTTATTTTAAATTAGAAGGAAAATACAAACAGACCAAAACCAACCACGCAAAACTATGTATTCATAGTCATGGTTAAGAATACAAAGTGTAGGGTTCAGCTGCACCGTACTTTTCAGAAGGATAGAGCTTACCTCATCAACTTTTCTTTGTAAATTACCAATAATGCTTTTCATTCTCTGTACATTTTCTGTGAATGCCAACTTTCTCCTCTCCTTCCACGAGTTGATCAGCAGAGGTCTCAAATGATCTGCCAAAGGCCTAAGAACTGCCTCTGGATCATCCAGGCCTACAAAGTCGAAATACTGCAACCGTCAGAACTGTACATAAACGCCAAGAAATAAAAACAAATAGAAGAAATAAGACAATAGAATTACCAAGTTCTTCAAATTCAGGGACCAGAGATATTATCTTCTGAATTAACCACTCTTCTGAGAGAGTAATAGTGTCCTCTTTCTTATCCAAATCTTTCTTCCCACCTGACTTTGCATCCAATGTTTGTGTCGAAGATGTATCCTTTCCTTTTCTCTGGTTCTTCTTAGATTTAGTAGAAACTAGCTCTTGATCTGCACTACTTCCAGCAGATCCTGTCTTAGGGTTGCTTGCTGATTTTCCCTTTTTCTTTTTTGACCCTTTATCTGCAACTTGTTTATTTACAACACTCTCGTTGCCAGTATCAACCGACCCAGCGGGACTGCTGTTCAGCTCACTCCCAATTTTAGCTTTGCTTGTATGCAACTCATCACGTCTGGCACCAGATGATCCAGAAACGGGTAAGGTTTCCATCTCCTTCTCCATGCGAGTATATAACTCCTGCCAGAAAGTAAATGAGAACATATTCATGAAAGTAACAAGCATAGAGTTTCTGCGCAAGGACACAAAAGGTGCAGCTTACAAACTTAAGCAGCACCTTCCAAAAAAAAAGAAAAAAGAAGCAAGAACCAACTGCAAGAAACTCTAGTAAAATGTACCTTGACAAAACCCACGCTGAAAATATATGTTTCTCCTAAGAGGATAGCTTTGTTGTACTGAAAAGCATGTTATATGAAGATGTAAGTAAAACATACTAACGGACGACATTAGCAGCAAGAAGTAAGAACAAGAAGAATAACCTTAAGTCCCATCTGGACAGATCGACAATGGGATAGAATCTTAAAAGCATCCTGGGATCCGAAGGATGTCGGTAAAACTGTAAGTGAATCAATCCTGCAAGACAAACCAAATGAATTTAAAGGAAATTACTCCACAAGTTGCTTCACATAAAAAGTATTAAGAATGTAGATAATGTACAAGAGATAGAAATATCATCTCCAAACAATAAACAAAATGCAAGACCTCCACCAAAATCAGACTCTTCGGCCACCACATATACCCCTGCTTCTCATGTACCAGAAACTAAAGGTTGACAAAATCCGGTCACGTCTAATATATTTTCTTTTCTTTTTTCTTTTTCTTTTTTGCTTTTAAACAACAAAATAGCTTCTTCCACCTTGGACAAAGGCTTCATACTATTCGAAAGCAAAGCAAAGAATTCAAGGACCAAAAGGGGTCCAATGGAAGCTAAAGGTTCTATGCCCTTGCCGTCAGAATAGAGCCAGGTCTTAACAAAAGAAATGGGAGATGGATTAATAATGAAGACACCAAATAGAGCCATGATTCATGAGAAAATAAAGCCAGAGAGTAGAAAAATAACAAAAAGAAGAACATGATCATGTTTATTTATCGAGTATACGACTCTGACTTTGATAGGTTTTGGTCTTCAAGATTGAAGTGTATTTAGAAACACAATCAATCTTCAATTTATTTCGTAGGTGTTCATACCAAAGAAAGTTGTACAGAACTACAACTTTTCAATATTTGAAGGCACGGACGAGGTAAGCCATAAAAGCATAATTTTTCATGAAAAATTTTGTAACAACAAATAAATATTAACTTAAATAATGTTCCACTAACATAGAGAAAATCAGGAACATAAGAAGATAACAGATTTGGTAAGTTTGGATCCTTACCAGCTATTACGGTCTAGGACATCCTCTATAGCAGCATCAAGTATCCCAATGATTGATGGATGAACAAATATAGTATCTAAAGGAATGCCTTCAGGATACCTGGTCTAAATTAGAGTGAATGAAAGCTCTATGTGTAAGCAACATATTTATCCTCAAAATATGGTTTTTGGAATAAATAACACAAGTAACACATAGAAACGGAAAAAGATACCTGCAGGAACTGAACAGGCTGAGGAATTCCAAGTTTGTGAAGAAACTCATAACCAATAAATGAATTCTGCATTACACCCAGAAGAGAAGAAATTAGAACTCATGAACTTCCACAGAAAGTTTTCAATAAATTAATATATATATATATGACCCAAGTCTTGAATTTTAGATGTCAAAGAAAACCTTAAAAATGCTGCAAAGGGAAATATAAAGTTGAAAAGAGAAAGGAGATATTGCCGTGGAGGATCACAGTTGAAAGTTGCATATCCATCCCAAAGAACAGGCAAATGCCCCTATCTTATGGAGTGTCAAGTGAACGATGACACCTGCATTTAACTCCACTCAACTCAACTCCACTCAACTCAGCCTTTTCCCTAGGTAACGACGGCTGTGTTCACTAATCCTATAAAAAAAAGGTTAACAAAAGAACCCAAGAATCGGATTTCCCCTACTATTAACTACAAAAACAAAGATTCATGCACTCGTGCGGAGGTAAAGACCGAACATGTTGAGACAAATTCACTCATACCGGACAAACAAATAATAAATTTAAAAGATGACATCTTCCCTCAAAATAAAGGCTTTTGAGCAAGATTGAAGAAATACAAGTTAGCCTGATATTTTCCATCCACTCACTTTTCCAACCTCCCCAATAAAAGTACACCCATGTACATTCAACTTTTTCTGCATTCCATGCTGTCTTGGATGTTTTGATGATCCAATCGAATCTAAGAGACGAATAGTTGATTTCAGTTGATGAAAACAGACATGTATATGTGAGCAGAAATTTATTAGTTAAATGAACTAAAGATTTGTCCCACTGTGGTAAATTTAAATGGGAATATTATCAAAAAAATTCACTTTGATGCAAATCATTGCACATGCTTCCGCAAAAGCTTCACATAACACTACTTATTTTCACACCCAATTTGCACCCTCAGCTATAAGTACCGGTATGGTCTATGAATGTTGTACATGTATTGGTGCAAGCATGGGTGTTAATAGTATTAATCCAAAGTTTCATGCCAAGGATATTGAAGACGATTACATCACATATCCTAACTGTAGTACTTTCTCAATAAGAGCTCTCAATAGATAGAATTGGACTATGACAGTAGTAAATCACAGTACATGAATACAATTATTGGGTTATGTCAAATTCGATTTGTCAGATACAAATTCCAGGTTATTGCATATAAAATCAACAATCAATTCCAAATTAAACAGCCAAAAGTTTTCCTTATTTCTTAACCACCAAATCAAAGCCATGAAGCCGTTTTGACATGCATTTATGAAATACAATCCTCATAACTCATTTGCTTCCCAATTGACATTATGGTGCGCTCATGCTAAGATATAAATCCAACCAAGTGAAAATGAACTCAACTTATATTTTGTTCGGGGAGATAACTAAATATAAGTCCACTTGCAATTAGCATACCACATACCGATACCAAAGTCCACCAAAAACAAAAGGCATAAAAAGAAAAAGTCAAGGGAAAGCACAAGAGAAGAAGTGGAGATTCTTGAATTCTTACCTGCGAAAAGAAAGACTCCACAGATTCCTTTTGAGCAACTGCAAAGACCTATTGAAGAAGAACCACAACAATATATTAGAATGACTAAGAAGAATAATTCAAAACTACTAATAGATGTAAAACAAGTAATAACTAATTGTGAAACATACTGCTGGGGTCCAGATAACTCCTGCCCGAAGAGATCCAAGAATTTCTCCATCCTTCACCAACCCATTGAACAATGTTTGAAAAAACGAACTTTCAACAGCCACCCCACTGGCTCCATCCGTTTCTTGCAGTAACATCTGCAAGTTGCTCCACAGAGCCGATAAATTCATCGGAACTGTAATGCCCCTAGCAGCTCCACGAACCATCGCGCTAACACGGGCTACATAAGCAGGAGTATACAATTGCGCACCTTCAAGTCTCCCTTTCACCTAGACAAACCACACAAATGAAGGTAATATAGTAATCTTTCCCCAAAAGACTAACCCTAGTTTCATGTTTCAATTCCAGTAATTGAATTACCAAAGTTCCAAGCCGCGGCTCTAATACGGTGGCGATCAATTCTGAACCAACTTGCAATTGTGCAGCGAGTTCAGCCAACGCTATTTGGCTGCATTCTTGGAGGCGTTCATTAATTTCTTCAGCAACATTGTCCCAATAAGAGCTTGAGATTATATCTCCATTTATTAGCATAAGTGATGAATCATTTGACACTACATGTTGAGCTTGTGTCTCTACATGGTAGAGATCTACACCCGTTGTGTCAGCGAGATCAATCAGGGAAATCCTAGTTTCTTGATTTCTCCAACTATTTCAAGTCTTAATTGCTCCTAAATTAATTCGTTAAACACATCATAATCAATAACAAGAAGAACAAAACCAGATATTTATGCACACGTTTTTGTATGAAATTACACATGCGTGTGTGTGTGTGTGAGAGAGAGAGAGAAAGAGAGAAATCGGAGAGTGTAAATATTCATGTTAATATTGGCTTTGCAAATATTTGTTCACCCAATTCAAAAATAAATGCGTACGAAATCGAGTGTAGCTTAACAATTTTGCTAAATAAGTCGGGCATTAAAGATTTAGAAGTGGCTTGTTTAGTCAAGCGAGAAGGACCGTGTTAAAGATTATATGCGAAGACACCGATTTTTGGACTTGACCATTAAAATTATTTATTTATTTATTTATTAAATTGTGTATATATATATATATATATATTGTATGTTGGAAAAAAAAGTTTCAGATTTAAAATTTGATAGTCTGACCTTTTTCTAATTTGAAATAAACAAATTTTTGCTTGAAGCTATAATAAAAAAAATCCTTAATGTTAGGATTACTTCATATTTTATATACATTTTAAATGCTGTTTTACTTGAGGATATACGATCCTTTCTACTTTAACAAGACCCCCGACTTATCGTTTCATGAAATAGAAGTAGAAGGATAGGCGTTAAGCCAACCGATGAAGTTTGAGAATATGAAAATGAAAATTCGTTATATTCGCTCCCCAAATTTAAACGCAAAGGTCTCACACTAGTGTTTTGGTGATTTATACATTACAACCCTTCGAATGTCACTTAGTTTGGGTGCGACGGATGCTTAAGTTCCCAAAGGCACGGGAACTTGACAATGATATCCACAAAGGTAGTTTTGAATGTGTTGATACGTTACTCTAAGTTAAAAACCAATTCGATAAATTAATTTTCTCATTCTTAATGAGTAGTTTTTATTATATTTGGCACTATAGTCGCCACAAGATTTTGATCATAGCGACTAGACAAGAGATTGAATATGTACATAGTAAAGCACAATAGCTGAAAAGTTGATGCTATTGTTTATTTGATTGCATCTTTTAAACAAATAAATTAACTTATTTTTTATTTTAAAAAATTAGATAATTTCAGTTTAAAATTTTCAATTTATTTAAATCAAAATAGTAAATAAATCAAACTTAAAAACTAAACAGATAATCTTATATAATTTTTAAACAAATAAACCAACAAACATAAAATTATAAGTTATAACCAAATAAACTACAAAAATCGGATTTGTGTATACCCTGAATAGCTTGTTACATATGCCAAACAATAAATTACTAAAATTTGTACAGGATGAAAAGCTGTAGCTAATAGTCAATATGAGATTGCAATTTGAAAAAAGTCAAGTTAGACTTTGAGCTTTTCCAAGCGACATTTTCTTGTATTGCCGCGAAGTAGAAAAATCCAGTTGAGAAAAGATTACGAACAAAAAAAGACGAAAAGAGAGACAGAAAATAGAGAGAAGAAAAAGCTGGTGAGATGCTCTGAGTACACTGACCGAGCTTTTGTACATTTGCTGCTAAGCTATTTTGTGTTTTTGACTTGTTGTCACAAAGCATCTCTTTCTCTCTCCTATTTTCTCTCTCTGCCCATTCACTTTTTTGCTTTGTGTGTCTCCACCCAAGAATTACATTTGAACCTATAAAAGGTGAATCTGGTGATCGAATAATCGATACTTATGACTTTAAGCATAAGGTAGTGAGTTCGATTCATATATACCGTACTTGGAGCCATACCCTGTAGCTTGCTAGGCTGAATCCTGATACGTGTTGGGAATTATTATGAATGCGAGGCACTGGACTCTGTAGACTAGTCGGACAGTGAAACCACATATTTAAAAAAAAAAAAGAATTATACTTAAATTTTTTAAAATTTAAATTAATTGTATTTACTATTTTAATTTAAATAAATTGTATGGATCCTGTCAGAAATAACTTCGCTCATTCATTTAAAAGTATCAACGGAACTAACCCAATCTTTGCAAATAATAGTGTCTGTTTGAGAGGCAGATAATTGAAAATAAAAAATATAAAGTAATTTTAAAAATTTATAATTAAATCTAAATTAGCAACATATTCCTCTAGACTTTTTTTCCGTTGCCCTAATAAATATGTAGGGTAATAGTGGCGCTTACTTTAATTATATAATGATTATATGTTAGAAAATAAATTTGTATAATTTTTTAAACAATGCAATGAAAATAATGGTTTATTATTTGTGGACAAGAGCAATATGTTAATTGTTCTATTTCATCCCCTTGGTTTCAAATGAACTGCAACATTTTTTGAATTTTCAAAAAATGACATAATTGATCTTTGTTATATACGTGCACATCGGGGGACGGGCGGGCCCCAACCTTGGAACATTGTGTGGAATACGTATCTAAAAGTTCAAATTTTTTTGTGATACGCCCGTCCACAGACACTCCAAAAAAAATACTTATCGGATACGGATAATAATGGAATTGGCCCTCCTACACAAATAACGAGTTTGCCACTATACAAACAATCATTACAAATGATTGAAATAATATGAGGTAACCCATATGTGATTTATTTCGAGGTATATTAGCATTTTTACGATCCTTTGTGTAGATATTATTTCCTACTTTGAGAACTATATATGAGGAATTAAATATGAGAAAAAAATCAAAGGAGGACCAAATTGTCAGTTTTCAGAAAATTAGGGGACCAAACATATTATATTCAAAAACCTTGAAGACTGCAGATGATCTATTGCAATTAAATTTATGGGTAAACTTGAACCGTTATTGAAACTATGGGGACCGTCAGTGTATTTTACTCGAAAAATTATTATTAGCGCAAGAACTATTACTTGGCTAATGGGACTACATTTATCCCCTTAATTTTTTTTCTCCAAAATTTTTATTATTAAATTTTTTATTTTAAAATTAATATAAAATTTATATTTACATAAGATTAGCTATTCCTATAAAAATTTATAATATTTATTTACATTGAATCCGCGCAGACCAATATTCTTTCCTTACTGAGATTCTCTTCCATCTTTGACTACTAATTTGACCAATTTGTCACCTCACTCTTGTCCTAAATTTAATTTCACAATTCTGTTTTATAGAAGTAAATTATAGTACTTTCCAAAAAAAGAAGTAAATTATATTAAATTAATTTTTTAATGCAAAATCAGGGTCGTTTATTTTTGTTCTATCATATCTTCTAAAAAAGTTGATAGAGTAGTCTAAAAAGTTTCCAAAACTATATTGTTAAAAAAATTTCTCACCAACTTATAGATTAAAAATATTGATATTTATATGGGAAAATGCTAAAAAACGAGAAAATGGTATTATTATTTTTACACAAGAATATTATTCAACCAAAGTATTATAAATGAATCAATAAATTGTTTACCATCTTCACTATTTCAAATTTATTTTAATTTGTGGCTTATAGTATTTATCCAATTAAAATATGGTGATTAAGTTTAGTTATTGCATGGCTTCATATATATGGGAGTGCAAGTTGTAGCGATAAAACCTAAATATTTTTGCTATTTGATGATGAAATATAATCAATAGGGTGTTACTTTTCCTTTGTGGTCTTCCTATTTTCTTTTTATTCAATAGATTGTGAATATATGGTATTTTAAGCTAAAATTACTTCAGTTTGTTTGGTTACGTACCCTTTTTATTAAGTTTAAATTTTTTC